>VUQG01000483.1:29407-47822 GCA_015106755.1 Etia nguti
AATGGTGGCGCATGTGTCGTGATGATTGTATTCTCTTGTTTCTAACATACCTTTGGAGTTGAACACCTCTTTGAGTTGCAGAAGCACGTCAGCAAACTTGCGCACATCACTGACCAGCTGCATGATGTAGTTTGGGTCGGAGGTGAGGACGTCTGGGTTGTCCAAGCTCACTGAACCACTTTTCGAGGCCCTGGCAGGTCCTGCTGAACTCATGCTGGAGCTGGAGAGTCTGGAAATACCCAGAGAGAGTTTGGTTCCACCACCACCACCACCACCACCGCCCGATCCTCCGCCAGAACTTTGGCGCAGCATGGCAGCAAGCATGCCTTTATGGTCCAGTGGCCCTCAGGCCTGGTGCCCTTCAGATCAGCTCTGTTCTCAAACCAAAAACAGCACCCCAGCAGGGATGAAGAACACTCCACAGAGAGAGAAGGTGTCTAATCCTGAAACATGACATTACAATAAGATGACATTACAAAGTTTTTCCACAGCTTCGATACAACCACATGTGAGATCAGGGAGGACATAAACTTTTGACAGCAACGTGTACGACAAGATTATTTTTCATCCTGCTTCACCAGTGCTATACATCTTTTACTGATAATCAGAATACTGAGAAATCATATCTGGCATTTGTTGATACTCAACAGGTGGATTTTGCACGTTTTGGCAATCGTGACAGTCTGCAGTGAGCATGAAATGGTCAGTGTGTACAGTTCACAAGCAGTGTGGTGCTTTGAACAGTGTGGAAAACTGCTGTGATGTGAATTAATGTAAATAATCTTTATTTTCATGCAGTAATTATTTAATTTACAGCACAGAACATAATGTGACAGAGACAACCAAACTACAGATTACTACTGCTACTACTACAATGTACTGACTAGTGTAGCGTTCCTGCACGTTTGGCGCACTAACCACATTCAACACAGCAGTCATTAAATGTTAACGTTCAAATCTGTAGCTATAATGTTATATACAGCCCTGTGTATAATGGTAAAACGAAAAGGGATGAAAAAAAATCATCGTGTGTACTTTTATACATTTGAAATTTAAGCCGCTATTCATGTCAGAGTGGCCCCATCTCCACGTCTACACGCAGATCAAGAACAGCACGACGCTTAATTTCAAACAGCGTGGCGATTTTTGACTTATTGCTAACTCAAATAAAGGCCAGATTTAATCCTCGTTAAAGTCGGTGAATCATTATGACAGAGTGGGTAATTCGGCGTCAATAAATCTAAACTAGGAACACTCTGGTCATAAAATTTCGTCTTTTGCTGCCTTCTCCTAGCCAGCCCGCGGCCACCATTTGTGTTTAGCTAAGCAGAATGACTGGAAGAGAAAAGTGAAGTTCAGCATAAACTCATTCATCTTTCGTGTGTTTAACAAGCGCCGAAGTGGTAAAGAGGCCACTTAGTGTCTGTGTCGTAAAGTTAGTTATCCAACAATAAAGTTAAAAAAAAAATACATAAGCACGGAGTTCGCTTATGTTCGCACTTCTCTGATTTGGATCTAAATCAAAGAAGTGCGACTCTTTTTATACACTTCTGTATCCTATTTTGTTAGCTTGAAGCATTTACCAGCAGACATGTTCTACAGTAGAAACTCAAAAAAGTTCTAATCTATCAAATAAAATCACATACCTGCCGTTAGGTCCTGAACCATCGCAGCCGAAAAAATCCTCAAGCGAAAAAGTCTCCGGTGGGCAGCATTTAAAACACATAAATTAATCCACAGACACCGCTCTGCCCTTATCTTCACAGCTGTGTCCCAAATCCTCCAGTGTCCGCCTCAGCTCCTCCGTGTTCCGTCAGCTCTTCTCTCCATGTGATGTAAACTGGAGCTCGGTTGGGGTTGGGGTTGGGGGGTGTGTGTGTGTGTGTGTGTGTGTGTGTGTCTCTCTAACCTCCCTGGGATTTTTGTGGTCTCCCCCTTAACAACAGGTGTCTGGAGTTTTAAAGTGAAAAGCACACCAAACTAGAAGGCTGAACCTTCCGGTCATTCCTTTCAAAATAAAGGCGTAACTTCAAAAGCCATATGTTCTATTATTGTCTTTTTTTTTCTTTTTTTTTAAACCTGCCACCGCTAGGGGCGCTGTGATGCCGTCCATATGACAGCCAGGTATATTTAATGACTTCACCTGACTCAGCCTCAGGTGCTGCACTGGACTTTTGTTTCTACTTTTATCAGAAAGCCTTGGGAAGAAGTAAGTTACGCATTAAATTGAAGTTAAACAGTGGATAAATGAAACTTTGTACCAGTGATTACTTTAAACGATAAGCAGTTTGGACATTATGATAACAGTAGGGTGATTTTACCATCCTGTTCAATTTGCGGGTTTTTTGTTTTTTTTATCAAAAGGGAAGATGCATGGTGCTAAGCTCTCAGAAAAGCAGGAGTCATTAAACCTATATTCTGAAAATAAAACGGTATCTATTCCAATTGATCTGACACTTTCTGAGGAAAATATTTTTGAAATGCCATTCATACGTCACTGGTTCTAAAATAAAGTAAACACTGAGTATAGGTTAATTGACTCCTTTGCTGATTACCGTATATGGTGTATATACAGGCATGCATGCAGGCAGCAAAGATTTCACTGCCTTCCCCTGGATTGTTTATGTAAAGGTACTTCTACAGCAAATCTGTATGGCAGACACATACAGTTTGCACTAGTCTCCCATTTGCAATTTGTTTTTCTTGGATCAGGACGTTTTTTGGACATGGGACATTCCTTTGGGAAAGGCACACCACTCTGTGTCCTTTTAAAGGAGAAGAATGAGTGGGAACTGTGCTTGCAGGACACGGACAAGCTTTCTAAACTGATGCTCGGTGACTTTTAAAATCAGTACCCAGATGATAATAATTATATATTTTAAAGTAATAACTGTTGTTGTTTTTTTAGTTAAGCCTACTCATGAGGTCGATTGTCCCCATGAACTTGATAGTTGTTTAGCTGTAATGACTTGAAATAGAAATGGGGCTGTTGGTGGATACATTTGGACTTTTACAAACTGCTCTTGGGTGCTGAGTCATTTGCGTCATGGATACTTGTTTTGCCCTCATAAGATTTCCTACAAGGACAAGTAATCATAGAGCTCTAGATGAACATCACTGGGAAATCTTTATACATCAAGTCAGCTATCTAACGATATAAAGTATACCCTGCTTTTATTTCCCACAAACCAAACATTACTTTCCCATCTGTTAAACAAACGTTCTTATTTTGGATGTGAGTACCTTTCTGGTGTAAACGGTAAAATGGGACAGGAGAAAAAAAAAGCTTATCAGCACTGAAAACATCCTTCGCTTGCGACCTCAGTTATATATTACACATTACTGATATCTTTTGGTGAAATAAGGCAGAATCTCACCCTTTAGAATGAATTATATGTACTTGTGCTAGCAGTGGGATGCCGATTGGTCTACCGAATGGTCCTGAGAGTCATTGCCTTTTTTCACACATTGGCTCAGGTGATGTCTCAGATGATAAATAATGGGTCAACAATCCTCAAGTCCACTTCAAAGGGGGACAAGGGGACTTGTGTGTTGGTCCATATTCAATAAATCTGAGTTTGTCGTGGGAAAATACAACAGTTGGGGTTTAGAAAAGCCACAATACTGTGAAATCAGTCTGTGTTTGGCTGCATGGATGTGAGTCACCTATGTTACGTGGTATGACATATAATAAAAGTAATACAGTGACAGTCCAGGCCTGAGTGTCAATACTGTATGTGTGTTAAAGAATAAAAAGCTTCAAATTACCACATTGATTGTTTAAATAATGCTTATTGATGCTCAGTGGCCATAAAGAAGGGCTCGACACACCCCTCTTTCATCCTGTCACTTGTATCAATGACTCTAAATATAAGGAACAAAATAAGCTGTTAGCTTTTTTAATCTCCTGACACAAATGTAATGTGAGCACATGTGACTGACCAGGTTAGACGTCTACTGCGTGCCGTTCCTCTGCCTTCAGGCTGACACAGACACTTTCTTGATAATAACAGGGTCACAGGTGTGGATTCCTGTTCTCGTCACTACGAAACACTCTCGCATTGTCTGTGGTTCATTTTTCGCTCTGGTTATGGTCTATATAACTAAGCAGGTGTTGACGCGTCAACAGTAAGTCAGTTATTCAGTGACGATCATACCACCTGGATGGATGCAGAGTGCAGTGTTAATGCCGTCGCTCAGCTGGTCAGTGACGCTCAGTATCAGTAGCAAAATTCTTAAGAAACTAATCTGACAGAGGTAGAATGATATTCTGATGATCTGCAGTGGACTGAACTTTAAAACATTTTTCTTACTGTTTCACTTGTTTTAAGCTCCCTGTCAGTAGATGATTGAAAAATCAGTTTTCTCAGGTCACTCTCTATCTCACTGGGATATAGAGCATTGCCTAGAGCCAATCACAAACCACAAGACCCACAGAGACTTTGAGACAATCAGGCACAATGTGACTTCTGTGGCCCATAACAATATCAAACATCAGTTTCAAAAAAAGAAAGAAAACCCTCACCCCTGGGTCTCAAAAAATGCACAATGTTGCCTCTTAAGGTAGTTGTTTTATGAGCCCTTTGCCAACACACACACACACACACACACACACACACACACACACACACACACACACACACACACACAGAGAGAGAGAGAGAGAGAGAAATGGCAGAAAAATAACAAACACAGTGCTAGAGTAGCGCTGTATTGCTGATGGGTGTAATATCATTGGTATTCACTGCCCTCTAGTGGTTAAGTTGAGGAACCCCATTTAAATCCTGTGATACTTCTGCTGAATACTTTTACATGACATTTACCAGAATACATAATCATGATCAATGATATTTGTTCTCTGGTACACACATTTACCGAGTAAGTATTTTTATGTAAATTTTACACATTTTCAATGCTAATTATTTTATTACATAGATATTTACTTTACAAACTCTGTAAAGTCAGAACTGATTTCTTTAGAGGTATCAGTCTTTATGTTGTCTGTACTGACAATATCAGACTGTGTTGATTTTTCTGAAATGTATGTTCTGTTTTCTGTCTAGTCCAAAGCAAACAGAAGAGCATTTAAAAAACTGTTTTAAAAAAGTATTTCAACATAAATTCTTTACTAGTTAATTATGTAATGCATATTGTGACCACTAGAGGACAGTGTTCCGCGTATGACGTAGCGTTAAAGTAGACACACATATAATATCGGTACGTTTCCGGTAATCACTTCAAAGTAAACCCTAAACGCGTTAATTCCAAGTAGCGAGGTAGATATAAATAGAAAATAAAATAGAAAAAATAATAGATTTATACTTTTAGCGCTTTTCTAATATGCAAATATTTGTAGTATTTTATCCGGTAGAGACTTTTAAAACAAAGCTTACAAAATTAAAGTAATATTTTACAAGTAGATGCATGAAACTACAGTGGAATACTTCTCTAAATAGTAACGTCTGTTTAGAGTGTAACATTACCTCTGTCACATTACAGCCATTGAATATACACTCGGTCACCCTGTGTGGCATTTTTATTTTAAGGGCTTTTATTTTGAAACACACGCAACTTGCATGCTATTGTGATTCTTCCTGATGTGAAGGATTTGGGACTGAATGACTGTGCGCTGACAGTCTGATATGTTCAGTGTTTAGCTAGTTAGACCTACACATGTTCTCTGTTTGCGTGCTTACCGGATAAGTCCGCATCTGTTATGCTAATGTTAGCTTAAACCAGCACTCCAGCTATGTCTTCCCACAGCAGCGCTGCTGGAGGGATCCAAGGGCTGCTTCTGAACCTTCACGAATCACTTTCGGACGAAGACACCAGAGCGGCAGCTTTGAAATGTCACGATATTATCGGTGATCTGATACAGGAGTGCATGGTAACAGCAACCGAGAATGAACTCGGTAAGACAAAAAGTCCATTAAAAGCTCGTTTTACTGTCCGCGCCAAACTCCCTTAACAGTATGGCAATTTTATCTTTCTGGGGCTTCTGTTGCAGATCAGCGTCAAATCTATTACAAGATAAGGGTTTATTTGGGGTTTTTAGATGGTACTTATGTGTTCGTCGTAAAGACAATATTTGTTAGCAACATCGATAACTTTTTTTAATCAATCAATTTGATGCCAGCTCTTCCGCCAAAACTCTGGTGGGAAGTAACATTCAGTCGAAACACAACAAAGAAGAAAACACGTGATTCTTTGATGATAAGGAAAGTTTCAAGGTGGATTACAGCTTAAATGCAAGTATTTGTTATTGAATAAATAATAATAATAATAATAATAATAAGGATTTTAAATGTTACAAAATCACCCAAAAAGTCAATAGTTTTGCAGCACAGATTAGAAGTCTGCAGGATGTTGAGGTAACCACAGATTCCCTCCATTGCTCTTTATTCCTCAGGGGGATTCACTCTTTTGTTCCAACAGAACACAACACATATCGCTCATATTACTAGAAACAAGCACAGTGTTAAACCCTGGTCATCTGTTAGCATCCTACCAAGGTTTAACTACCATGTTTGTCTCAGTACCTGCTCTGCTGGTCTGCAGCAGAACATTTAAAACTGCACAGATGGATATTTGGAGTTCATGGGTGTTTCAGTTGTGCATATTTTATTTTTTTATTACTGTAACGACTGTATAAAAATAAGATTTCTTATTCCGTCTTTGTATTTTTTATGGCATCAAGCATTGCAGACATCTTTATTGTTCTCGGAAGACTATGGGTTGCTCACCTTCCTCAGGAAGTCCGTGGCTTTGGATGAGGTGGGTTTCTTGAACTGTCCAGTAAGTAAACAACTATGTAAGTAAGTGTTAAGTTCTCATGATGGCAGATATATCTGTTTTCCAGCTGCGGGACACTCGGGTTGAAATCCTGGGTTTTTTGGAGAAGTTCTTGGACAAAGTCTCACCAACGCTCAAAGATTGGGAAAAGACTTACGCCAATGACATAAGAGTAAGTATTCATTTCCGTTATTTATTTTTTATTTTTTTACTTGTCTTTATTGTGTGTGAGATGGTAAAGACAGGGCTGTGACCGGTGAGAGGACAGGCATAATTTCATCAGCGTTGTTACTACAGATTTGCTTTTATATGTGTAAATGTATTGTTAATTCTGTGCCTTTTAAGGACACGTGCATCGTCGTGTACACAAAGGATAAAGTAGCCAAATCCAGGACCCCAGTGCTGGAGCTCCTTATTAAGGTTGGTTTCTAGTTAGACTCCATAAGCTGCCCTCAGACCTGAGGAAGAGATCCATTAAAAACAGATTTTTTAATTCCTGTGATCTTGCAATGTTTGTTCTTAATGGACTTTAGAATTTAAAAGATTTAAAACTGGACTTTTACTTTTGTTCTTCTTAAAGCTCATCCTTGTTAATGTGTCTCATTAGGTTCTCCAAACTACAAAGGCTTCCAGTGTTTCTGCAAACCTTAGAATCTCAAAAATTTTCGACAAATATTACAGCGAGCTGTGTCAGAAGAGCAAACTGCCAGATTCAGGCGAGTGCCACTTTAATAAAAAAAAAATGGAAACAAAAAAGGTGAAAAGGGTTTTGATTCATTTATGCCTTTTTATTTATTTTTTGGTTCCTTTGTTATAGTCCTTGGAAAAATCTATGAGTTGCTGGGAGTTCTTGCAGAAGTTCATCCCAGTGAGATGGTCAACAGCTCAGACAAACTCTACAGGGCTTACCTAGGAGAACTGAAAGATCAGGTACGGAGCATCATACAGAAAAATGAAGGAAAAGTTGAGATTAACTATATGCTAAAAGAAAAGAAAAAAAAGACTGTCTGATTCTGTGGTCGAGCTACAGTTTGTTTGTTTAAATAATTTTCTGAGCATGACAGCAGCAGCTGGTTTTATCCTTGTTCTTTGCAGATGACCTCTTCAACAAAGGAACCCAAGCTTTTAGTAGTTGCTGGATGTCTGAGAGGAATAACAGCGCTAATGGTCAACTTCACTAAAACCATGGAAGAAGGTGGGCGCTCACCCGTTTCAGCTTAGATTCGTAAGAACTATTTGTTACTTGTAATTGTTTCTGATTTGTAGATCCAGCAACATCCAAGGAAATTTTTCAGTACGCCTTAAAGTCAATCAGTCCCCAGGTAATTCAGAGAGTGCGCTTTCATCAATATTTTAAATTCTTGTTATGTTTCTATAAACTTTATCTTTTTTTTTTTCCATTTTGTAGATGGACATGACTCGCTACGCAGTCACATTTGGTAAGTCTTGCGATTTCTTGGCAAACTAATGATAAAACTTTTGAAAAGTAATCTCTCGCTGATCTGTTTCTTTAACAGCCGGCCTCAGGTTGCTCGCCAAACATGCCTCCCAGTTCAGCAGCTGCCTCATGGACCACTACAAACCTTTATTTGAAGTCATGTCCAAACTCTGTGGACACATCAATGGTGAAATGAAGAAGACGAGTTACTATGCACTTGAGGCCTTCCTCAAACAGGTGAAACACTTCAAGTCATAGCCACAAAGGCACAGCCGGACTAACAGGCAACCTAGGATACACTCTAAATAAAATCAGTGGCATGCACATGTCCGCCGATTAAAAGTTAAGGGTATAAATATTGTGGTGCTTTTTGTGATTATTTGTCAGGTTGCATTGTTGGTGGCTGACAATATCGAGGAGCATAAAACCAAGCTGAAGTTCTTCATGCAGAAGTTCTGCAGCATCATTAAGACCATGGACTCGACACACAAAGAGCTGTCGATTGCCATACGAGGATATGGATTCTTTGCAGCTGTACGTCTATCTGCTGTGATAGCAGTCGTAAATGCAAATCATTGGAGTAACGAGTAAAAAAGTCTGTCCACATGAATGAGTGGAATGAGTTTCTTTTTTGTTTGTTTGTTTTTTTATAGCCATGCAAGAAGGTTTGTCCCCAGGACGTAGACTTGATGTACACCGAGCTGATTCAGCGCTGTAAGCAGATGTACCTGACAGAGTCCGATGGGGAGGATGACAGCTTCTACCAGCTGCCCAGCTTTCTGGACTCTATAGCCAGTGTTCTTATTCACCTGGACAAGGTATATATTCTGTCGCAGTTTACTTTGACCTGATGTTAAATAACAGCATTATAACTCAGGTAAAACTGAAAAGCCTGAGAGAACTCGAGCTTCCTAGAGTAGCATGAAGAGACTAATTGGACCGTAATCTCCTGTTTGTTTCAATGACCCCAGATTCCAGAGGTATATACACCACTGCTGGAGCGCCTGCTTGTGGTGCAGATCGACAGCTTCCCTCAGTACAGCGAGAGAATGCAGATTACTTGCACCAGGTCCATCCTTAAGGTGCTCGTGGCCATCGCCTCTAAAGGACCCGTTCTGTGGAGTTTCATTAGCTCTGTGGGTGAGTGGAGCATGAGCACACTGCACCTGCATCAAACACCTTTGACCCTTTATTAACTCCTGTTAGTGATTCATCGCCATTTAGATGCTTCACTGGAGGACAGGGCACTTATCTTTGCCTTTTTTTCAGTTCACCAAGGCTTGATCCGCGTCTGCTCAAAACCCCTCACGCTTTCTGAGGTCAGACTTGTGTTTTTGGTCTTTTGTTTTTCACACAAATGTATACAGTTTGTAATAACTTGAAGGCTTTATTTTGTGTGGAATTATTTCCTTATTGTGCTAATAAAGTAAATTTCTCCATCTTCTTGCAGGACACATTGGGCGGTTCCTCTGAGTCTTCCCAAGTTCGCACTGGGAAGTGGAAAGTTCCAGCTAGTCACGATTACCTTTCTCTGTATAACAAACTTTTAGACTGCGATCAGTTGAAGGTATATTTATGTTCTTACTTGTCTTAATTTTAAGAACGTTTGCCTGTTAAAATACATATTACACATTACATATTATTTAGCTGTTTAATCTTGAAAACAGCATTTAAATATCTATGGAAGTGTCCTACTACTAAACTACATGGAGTGTTTAAAGTCAGTAGTTAAAATTGTACAGAAGTCCTTTGAAGGCCTCATGTGTTCACTGTTTTTAATATTCAGGTATAGTTGATCCTGACTGACTTGTGTTCTATGTGCTGTTAATAGTAAAAAAAAACTGCCTTGTGGCTGGAAAATGTCATAGATGCAAAGCCATTTAATAAGCAGTGCATTTCATTTTATGCTTCCTCACTTGTGCCGTCCTCTGCAGGATTCAGGTTTTTTGGATGGAGCGTTTGAAAGTCAGAATGCAGCTCTCGGGTCTTTGAGCCGTCTCCTGTATGACGAGTTGGTGAAGTCGATTCTGCGTATCGTGGAAAAACTGGACTTGTCAGTGCAAAAAGTAACAACAGGAGAGGAGGTAGGGTCTCACACTAATGTTACATATTTATGTATTTCCTCCATTGACACATACATGGCAGTTGGCAGATGCACAGGGTATTTTATTAGCATCAGTTTAAACAAAGCACATTTAGTTTTCAAAAGCATTTCTGTTGGTTGACCCTCATCACCCGTCACTTATCTCTTTGTCGGTCAGGCTCCAGATGATGCAGCCCACATCCTGCCCTCGTCCGACCCCACTGCTCACCTGCTCCCCAATAAGGTCAAAGACTTCACCGCCTTTATCAATCTGGTGGACTTCTGCAGGTAACCGAGACAGAATTTTAACTTCCCTTCCACATTTTCCACATGGGAGCAGAACTGTGTGGGATTCTTCTTATCTTTGCTTTTCCCACTAGTGTAAAGCTGCCCAAGTACAGCTCATCTATGCATTTTTTATGCCCCAGTTTTCAATTTCTTCCACCTTGGACACTGGTTTACCTTACATTATAATATAAGAAACAGCCACCCACGTTTTTTTTTACAGGTTTACAGCTCATCTTTGAAAAACTGGAGTGAAAACTTTGTTTTTCCCCTGCTTCCACAGTGAGTTGTTGCTGAATAAACACATGGAGTATTTTCACTCTTGGATGTATCCCCTAAGTCATGAGCTAATCCTCCACTCCATAAGAAATCCTCTTGTCAGTGGCTTTTACAAGCTGCTTTCTGTCACCATGAAAATCGCCAAGAGAATAAAGTACTACCAGGTAGGTTTTGTTATTTTTGGGATATTTGAAAAATTAATTTTGCCAGCGGCTCATGAAACAAGAATATCAAGTTGTGTTTCATCATGTCTTTTAAATCGAATAAATTTGTTTATCATTAAGATTCTATGTAGCCGGTGAGGCTTGTTCATTGTGTTTCCATTAAATATATAATAAATATAATACATATCTGCCTTTAAACAGGGAGTTGGACTGAGAAACTCTACATCCCCCCAGAGTGACTCGGTGAAAACTGCTTGTTTTGCGCTCTTCTCCAAGTTTGGAAAAGAGGTAGCTTCTCATTAGCGCTTTTGCAGGAATGTTGTAAACATGCTTTCGGCTGCCATAAAGTGAAATAGAGCTCTGCTGCAAAATTTAAAGTGTACGTTTTTATGTATTTAATGTGACATTTTTCTTCCGGCTAGGTGTGTGTCAGAATGAAGCAGTACAAAGATGAGCTGCTGGCATCCTGCTTGACTTTTGTCCTCTCATTGCACCACAACATTGTAGCTCTGGACATCAAGGCCTATTGTCCTGCTGTTGAGGTGGGGTTCTTGGTTTTTTGTTTTTTGTTTTTTTTGCTTCATGATATATTTCTAATTATATATTTCTGTGCAAAAAACACTAATGTACTCTATGTGTTCGGCTGCAGTCATAGCTAAGAGGCTATTGGTATATTCAGAACTAACTTAATTACTAAATAAACAAATAACCAGTTGAGTATAAATCTCAACCCAGTGACATTTAACTGCAGGTCCCCAAGTAACTGCGACTACACACAAAATAATTAGCAAGCTAGCTGTCAGGCAAGCGTTAGCTAAAATGTAACAGGTAAATTGGTTGCTAAAAAATGTTCATTTACTATAAAATATCAGAAAATATTAGATAAATATTTTGAATATGTTTATTAAATAGTAGTTAGTAGTGTCAACAATTGAATTGATGCTGAATTAATAAAAAGGTAACAATAAAAGCTAAACCGTTAGCCTAGCTAGTTAACAATAATGGCTAAATTATTGAATAGCTCAGCTTTTTTCACCTCTAGTAGAGTAAAGGATTAGAACATCTGCTTTTAGAACCATTTTTCATTAGGAAATGTGAAAATAAAAATAATAAATAAATAAAAGCCAGTTTGCCTTTGCAAATTGTTTAAAGGTGTCAGTATATTTTCCTTATTTCCTCTGATAGGGCTAAGAGGATAAACAAGCAAGGCGGGAAAGCTCTGGTTTAATTTGTAATTTCATTAATTGTAATTTTTAACCATACGTGCTACCTGATTCTGAAGACTTGTATATGTGTCTATGTGTGCTTGTAAATGGGTCTAGACTGCTCTGAAATTAGGCCTGAGCCACATTCCTTTGGCCAACGCAGCCTTAGACGCTCTCGAGGACTGGTCCTCACACATTCCTCTGAAGACAATGCAGCCCTGCTACACCAGCGTCCTTCCTCTTCTGGACGGATACCTGAAAACCACCTCCACTGACAGTAAGATGGATGATAGCTGAGCTAATTCACAGCTGGGCAGTTGGACATGTAAACAAAAAATGTAACTTTTTTTGTTGTTTACTTTAGACAAAGATGAGAGCAACTGGGAGGTGATATCGTCTCTGTCTTCAAAAAGTGACAGAGGATACAGCAGGGTGATGAGGAGGCTTCTGAAGAAATCCAACCAGCTTTCTGTGGTAATTGATTGGAAGCAACTTGCTCATGCAATACTCATAATAAAGGAGAAGTCTCATTGTGATAACAAAAACTCTTAAGTAAGAAGTTTTGTTTTAATTTATGTGTCAACCACCATATCACTTGTAGTCACTACACAACCAGATTAATGCACAATTCAGTTTTATTGCTTCCATTTTTTGTACCAATGCAAAACTCAGCAGTCAGGATCAATAACATTGAACTACTTTTTACTTAGCAGTGAGTCCAAATACTTTATATTAACTTTTGTTTGTAGGAAGATGCTCCTCTTGTCAAGGTGAGGCTGAGGGTGGTGAAGCTACTTGGTCACCTGGGAGGAAAGTTAAATAGAAACCTTGTAACTGGTAAGGACTTCTAAAACCAACTCTTTTTTAAAATTTTTTATTATACTTTATTTTACATCGATTTGTTATTGTGATGCATTTCTGTTGATCATAAGCTTCTGTTCTGGCATTTAGTGGTCTCCTCAGAAGAAATGATGAAGAAATTTGTGTCTTGGGATACTGAGAAAAGACTCAGCTTTGCAGTGCCATTCAAGGACATGAAGCCGGTCATCTACCTCGACCCATTTTTGCCTCGCATCAGTGAGCTGGCTCTGTCCACAAGTGACAGACAAACTAAAGTAAGTCCTCTAACATTCATTTTTGAACACGTTCTCTCATCACTTGGAGTTTAAAAAAAGAAAATTCTATGAGAGATTCACTTTTATTAACATCCACTTTGCTCAAAATCACTCTGTCTTTTATGTAGGTAGCAGCTTGTGAGCTGCTCCACAGCATGGTGGTCTACATGGTTGGGAAGAGTGCTCAGATGGCTGAAGGAGAGAATAGATTGCCACCTATGTACAAGCTACACAAACGACTGTTTCCTGTCCTACTACGTCTGGCTTGTGATGTTGATCAGGTATTTTATTCCCATCAAACTGTCTTAATGGTAATTGACTTGTTGGCTAATAAAACCTCTAAAGAAATAAGAGAAGTTCTAAAAGATTACAAATTCTTTATGGGAGCGAATGAGAAGTGCAGGCGCTATTAAACTTTAATATAACCTGTTGGACAGGCCTAGCAAACACCAGCTCGGTCCAGCTGAGTGCCACCAACTGAGATTTGTCCATTTAAATAAATCATGCTGAACAACATATATTACAGCTATATGGAGGTGGCGTGGTGGATGGTCTGTACTTAGTTTATTATGTAAAGAGGGCCACATAGAACATCTTTTCCAGGCCACTTTATCCTCTGTTGTGATAGGAATAAATGAAAACGTTGAAGAAACGGCACTAAACATTAAGCACACTGGTTCACTTCCTTTTGTAGACCCTGACTTTTTTCTTTCTGGATTTCTTGGCTAGGTAACCAGACAGCTGTTTGAACCACTGGTTATGCAGCTCATTCACTGGTTCACAAATAACAAGAAGTTTGAGAGCCAGGACACAGTTGCTGTTCTAGAGGCCATCCTGGTAAGCGTTTGAATACTAAATTGTTTTTATTCCCTTTCCATCATTGGTCACACAGGAACTGTTTCTCTGTAATAGTTTAAGCCTCACATGGTTTGCTCTCTTCAGGACGGTGTGGTCGACCCAATGGACAGCACTCTGAGAGACTTCTGTGGCCGCTGCATTGAAGAGTTTGTCAAATGGTCTATTAAGCAAACCACCCCCAAGCAGCAGGAGAAGAGTCCCACCAACATGAAGTCTTTGTTTAAGCGCATCTACAGCTTGGCTCTCCACCCCAATGGGTTCAAAAGACTTGGTGCTGCCTTAGCATTCAACAGCATCTACAGACAATTCAGGTGGAAAGGAATTCTGTCTGTCTACTCGCATTTTTCCCTCTAAATTGTGACCATGGCAGTTAACTAGGTCGTTTGAATTTAGGGATATTATGCTGTGCTGAATGCAGTCATCTGTGTCTCTCTCCAGGGAGGAAAATTCATTGGTGGAACAGTTTGTCTTCGAGGTTCTCGTCATATTTGTTGAAAGTCTGGCTCTTGCACACTCAGATGAACGATCAATGGGTAATTGTCACATCGGTTTTGTAGACAGCGCACTCAGATTTTCATGTCATTATCAATTTCTCTCTCATAAAAGACTGATTGTGTAAGAACTTTGGCATTTCAATCATTCTTTAATGTGTTCTGATCTGTAACTTTATTTGTTTATGCCAGAATTTGCGCAAACTGATTTATAGGAAGTATATTTCAAGAAAATATGCAAAAAAAGTTTGTATAATGTATATTTTTTTAATTGGCAAAATATGGTGAAGGATATTTTTATTAGGATTTATGACGCTTTTCTTGGTACTCCCTCACACTCAGGTACTTTGCAGCAGTGTGGCAGTGCCATTGACCATTTAAAAAGAATAATCAAACACAAGGCTCCCAGTCTCAATCAGCACAATGCAAAGAGACGCATCCCAAGGTTGGTACTATGGTGAAAATCCTTTCTACTTCTTTTTTGCTTTTATGAAATGTGCATTCAATTTATATCTCCAATGATGTAGATTTTGCAGTATGTCACACCGTGACCTAACATTGCCACTCCTTCTGCCTTTTCCGTATGAAAACGTAAAAGAACGATGGAATAATTAAGGATAAAAATTAGCGCATTTCACACAGTTTAAATATTAATGTGTGTTCTTTCTTTCTTCCTCTTCTTTCAGGGGCTTTCCGCCCGATGAGAAGCTGTGCCTCTCAGATGTGGTTTCATGGCTCTTGGAGCAATGTGGCCGCCCTCAGACTGAGTGTCGCCATAAATGCATGGAGCTCCTGTATGACTTTATCCCCCTCCTCCCAGGTGAGAACCAAGAGTTTAATTTTTGCAAAAGTGACCTGAAATTTTAAAACGGGCACATGCAAATTAAAAGAAAAAAACCCACTTTAAAAAAATTCATTAATTAAGATTTAAAGCTTAGCGTAATAACTACCCTGCTACTCTAAATGAACTTCTGCCGGGCGTGTCAGTAAATTCCCAAATGTGTGTGACTTAGGGAAGAAATCTCCACCTCAGTGGGTGGATGGCATGCTGAAGGATCATGGCACAGACTTTCTGATATCACAGTTTGAGGGCGGAGGTCTCCTCTCCCAGCCAACGCTCAGGGACCTGACGAGCCCTTTCAGTGTCAGAGCCACGCTGCAGTGGATGGACCTCCTGCTGGCTGTTCTGGACTGCTACAACACTTTCATCGGCCTACACATTATCAAGCCTCAGTACATTCTTAGTAAGTCTATATTTGTGCCAAAGTTTCTCCAAGTTCACTGGTCTGCATAACATTATCAAATGAATTCTACATCATTGGTGGATTCCAGTGATTCCAATTAATCTCTGATTATTTGATGTTCAAGGCTCAAAAGACAAATCGAGCTTTCTGAAAGCTCTGCATTTCTTTCTGACGGAGCTGGCAACTCATGAACTGGTAGCAGCGGAGGGCTGTTTCCCACTTGGTGAGAAGACCTCGCACTTCAGCCCAAGAGAGGTGGAGCAGTACAACTACAGCAAGTGCACCATCATTGTCCGCCTGCTGGAGTTCACCACAATGATTCTTGCCAAAGGAGACAAGGAGCTTTGGAAGGTATCGCTGAATTACAAGAACTGGCAATAAGAAACTCAGTCCTGATTCTTCCATTTCAAAGTTTTACTTATCGTGTTTTCATTTTTATTCACAGTCTCTGCAACAAGAGTTTTTATGCTCAGTTTTTTTCGAGCTGACTGCGATGGTGGTTTGCGAGCCGTCCGCTGTAGGCTTCAACATGGCAGATGTGGAGGTAATGAAGAACCTACCAGAAGTGTGTGTTCCTCTTCTGAAGGCACTGCTGGCCTCACCTTACTGCAGTCGTCTTGAAAGCAGCTTGAGGACAAAAATCTCACGTAAAAGGTTTGCGAGTTCGCTCATTTATTAAAGAAAGACACGGAGGGCTTTAATTTGACTCTGCAGCAAGTATGCATACCGGTGCAATTATCAAAACCACTAATGTTTTGTTTTTTTCATCCTAAATTTCTTTAATAAACACTGTAGTGTAGAGGAGTTGTGCACTGTAGACCTGTACCATTCCAGCACTCTCAGCCACCATGACCAGATGGAAATGGTTCTGTCTTCCTGTAAGCAGATTCACAAAGCCGGCTTCCTCAGCTCCATCCTACACAGCCAGGTATGAACATTAAACCAAAGTAAGGTTGCGTGGATATTTTATTATTTATTATTTATTTATAACACTTAATGCATCATCTCTACTGAAGGCACTCCATAAGATCTTTTTGTGCGTTCATTTAAGGATTCATCTTATGCCAAAAAACTTGGGTCCCAGCTTGTAATGACGGTGTATAAAGGCATAGCACCAGGAGAAGACAGGAAGGCGCTTCCATCCTTAGACGTAAACACCAGGAGGGTTGCAGATGGTCTGCTTCAGCTTGCGTTTTCTCTCAGTCAGCAGGTCAGTCACCGAGTCACTGAACTGAAAAGCACAATTTGAGCAGTGTTGCTGTGAAGGTAACTAGTGTTTTAGGTAACAGTGCTTTCTACTGTTGAGCATTATTGCTATTTCTTTGCAGAGCGAGCAGTTGGTGGATTTGCTCTTGAACACCATCATGCTTTCTGTGCCCGTGTCTGGAAGTCACAGCCACAACTTCCTGAGCTTCTCGCATGGCGAGTACTTCTACAGCCTCTTCCAGGCGACAATCAACACTGAGCTGCTGAAAAGTCTGGACACAACAGTGCCACGCCTGATGAAAGCTTCTTCCCAAAACCCCAGCACGGTGCTTGTCATTTTTAGTTAGTTTAATACGATAACCACGGACATAGGAAGATGGATAACTTCTTGTTTTCTTATTACAAACTTGATTTTTATTTCCTGCTGTTCAGGTGAGCGTGTTGCTGAATGGCATGCTGGACCACAGCTTTAAAGAACGATCGGTGAGGAAGACTCAGGGGAAGCAGCTGGTTGAAGAGGTGCTAAAACGATGGATGAGCCTGCAGAGTTGGTGGGAGGGAGATTCTTCCACCCCAGAGAGTAAAACTGCTGTTCTCCTGCTGCTCTCCAAGCTTCTGCAGGTATCAGGAGGTTCAAATTACTGCTGTCTGGCCCCTGCTAAAAAGCACTAAACTAAAACTGTGAAAATATGTTAAGACCTTTGTAATAGTATTAGTACAGATATATTGGTGTTTCTTTTAATTTCAGTTCATTTTATTGAATCTCTCTCTCTGAACAGATTGACTCCTCTGTCTGCTCCGATATCAAACATGAAGCATTCAGACAAGTGTTTTCCACTTTCACTAAGCTGCTGGTTGACATGAATCTGCCACTGAATCTCAAGGTAGTAACAGATGTCATTACTTTAAGTTATGGGACAGTTTTATGTATTAAGTTCTTTTCTAGTTGGTGAAACTTCATGCTGAAATTCCTCAATTTTTCAGAGCCAGGCCCTGCTGGTGTTGCCCTTCTTCACCACACTCCCAGAGGAGCCACTAGCCGAGCTGCAGGTAGCTCTCGACACCCTGGTGGCTTCACACTTTCCCATGCAGTCTGATGAGTTTGCTAAGGGCTCCCTTCATCGCAACAACTACATGGACTGCGTCCGGAAGGTAAACAAAGGGATTTAGAAAGTAGTAGTAAGGGAGTGTGTGTGTGTGTGTGTGTGTGTGTGTGTGTGTGTGTGTGTGTGTGTGTGTGTGTGAAATTTCTTTT
>VUQG01000483.1:47844-70883 GCA_015106755.1 Etia nguti
TTGATTAGACTACATAGGATTGGTTATACATGAGGATATATATAAGGAAATGGATGGATGGATGGTTATACTGAAAATTTGCTTTGGAGGTTGTTGATGTAGACCATCGCAGCTATCAGCTCTACATCTTCCATCTCTTAGTTGCTGGACGCCCTGGAGCTTTCTCAGAGCCCACTCCTCCTCAAACTACTTGCAGGGATTTTGTGTCGAGACACAAAACACATCATGGAGGAGCAGTTCCAAACCTGTTTCCAAAGAATTGCCAAGCGGTAGGTAAACTTTTTTAATTTCTGAGAGCTTTTCTTTAGGGGGAGAGACACATTACACCAGAGGACCCCATAGACCTTTACTGTTCCACTACAGGAAGCTGTATGAGTTGCTTTCATCATGTCCACTCCCTGTTTTTGTCAATGTCTGTTTAGGGCAAGCGTTGAGCGGCAGCTCCAGCTGCTGTGTACAGTTTACGGGGTGATTCAACAAGGTGACGTACCGATGAGCTCCATGCTGCAGGCCATGATGGAGAGAGTTCTGCTGCCTCTGGCCTCTCACTGCAGCGCCAAGGCCCTGAATGACTTCTTTGTCACAAACGTCTTTGACATAATTTCTTTCCTGCTCAGTCGATTCACCAAGGTTTGCCTCTTAACACTGTTAACAGTGATCCAGTTAACCAGATATTTTTCTTCACTGATGCAAATTGTGAATGAAAAAAGGTGGCATCAGTCATCACATTGCAGAATCCTTCCTTAAAGTGTTAGAATGTGATCAGTATAGGTCACATTAGGAGTGCATACTATGGGATTGGCTCTCGGTAAAGCGAGTGCTCGTAGCATCAGGAAGTCTCATAGTTCTGAATAATTCCCATTCAGTTAACCAGAGGAAATGTTTCTCATCTTCAAATTTCTGACTTGAGTCTAGCAGCAGAGCACACATTCAGCATTCAGAGCTAATTCAACTGGACATGAAAAGAGTCACTCTGATCAAGCACTATGTCTGACATTATGTCTGTGTTGTTGTGCTGGCCACTTTTGGCCACTGCCCATCAAAATAAAGACGAGACACTCTGTCCCATTCTGTTTTTGTATCATCGTTATTATTTAAGCTGAACTATCACATAGACATTTGCTCAAATGATTGTTCATTTCCCACTTTCAGTCAAACGAGACAGCCTTTGAGGTCCAATTGCTGAAGAAGAATGGCTGCTACAAGCTGATGGAGCTTTTGTATTCACGGCTTCCCAAAGAGGAGGTTTACTCAAAAGAGTCCCGCATTAACCAAGCCTACTGTCGCTCTGAGAAAACAGAGGGAAACGAGATGTCCAAGACTTTAATCAAGTAGGCCTCTCCAGAGCTTTGGTCATTTAAATTCCATTTTTATTCCATGAATAAGTGGTTCATTCGTCAGATATGATTACATACATTTTATTTCAATTAGGTCGTGTTTTGAAGCCTTCACTGAGAACATGGCTGGTGAGACTCAGCTCCTTGAACTCCGGAGACACTATCACTGCACTGCGTATAACTGCGCCATCGCCGTCATCAGCTGCAGCTTCAGCGAGCCCAAATTCTACTATGGTTTCCTCTTCAGTGAGAAACCTGAGAAGGTAGTGCTTTGTTTCTATAAATACACCAAAGTCTCTCAGATGGCGTAGTTTAGTACAATGCAGTACAAACTACTTTTTTTGAGTTTATTTAATAGAAAAATAGAATATTGTGCTCATGTGCTCATAGAATATTGTGCTCAGTTACACACTGATTAGTGTGTAATTAAGTCTTTCAACAAACTGATGCATGCTGATAAACTTAGAATTAAACAGCAACACTCCAGCTTGTGTTTTTGATCTCTGCTGGCTGACTAAAGCAAAACTCAGTTGACCGCAATTTGCAGTCTACTGACATCTAGTGGTGACATTTTAAACACTGTAACTTGTCATGCTCTGTAATCCATATAAAGTATTAAACATTTTACTGTGAGTGACTTCACAGGACCTTACTGATGGTGTTTTTTTTGTTTGTTTTTTTTTCAGAATCAGTTTATTCTTGAAAACATTATTGATGTTGAAAGGACCTACAACTTTCCAATTGAAATTGAGGTATGTGGGTTTTTTTGGTGGGATTTTCTGTTCTTGTTTTTTGTACTTTGAGTTTTAGTCGTGGTTTATTAACTTCTTTTTTTTTTTAACATTCCAGGTCCCGCTTGAGAGAAAAAAGAAATACGTTATGATTCGAAAAGAAGTAAGTGAAGAGAATGGAGGTAAGAAGTGTTTCTGTTTGTCACAGACGTGTAAATGTATCTTACTGCAAGTCGTGCATCTTTTACAAATTGACGGTGTGTGTTTCTGTGATTTTATGTTGTGGTTTCCACAGAAGCTCCAGTCTATCTGTCCTCCCAGTCATACATGGCTGACAGCAGCCTGAGCGAGGAGATGAGCCAGTTTGACTTTTCCACAGGAGTCCAAAGCTTTTCCTTCAGTTCCCAAAACCCAGAAGGACAAAAGCGGGCTGTTGCAAAAAGAGTTAGTTTTTTCTCTCCCTTTTAAAATGAGAACGCAGGAGTTTAAAATGACTATTGTATAACCAGATAAACAGTGTTAGGGATAAATCATTTCCTGTTTTAAAATGGCTCTGGTTTCATGGTTATTGAGAAGGTTTGCTGACGTGTTTGTAAATGTAGGAGACAGAGGAGATGAGTCCGTCCCAGGATGCAATGGTTGATCTAGAAATGGATGAGCTAAACCAGCATGAATGCATGGCGACCATGACTGCTCTTATTGGGCACATGCAAAGGAACAACATAACCCCCAAAACTGAACAGGTCAGTGTCAAAGTACAGCTGGTTTTCATTATTTGAACAGGATTAAGTAGGTTTGAAGTTTACTTCAACCCCTATAAATTTCCATGTAATTAAAGCGCTCTAATTACTCTTGGTAATGAATATTATGAATGTATGACGACTACTGAGGAGTTTGTGTCAAATGCTCTGTCTTTGTAAAACAGGGAAATGTGCCCAGTGAGCTTCCTCCATGGATGAAATTCCTACATGGAAAACTGGCAAATCCAGCAACACCTCTGAACATTCGACTTTTCATCTCTAAGCTGATCATCAACACAGAGGAGGTGGATGTCCCTCAGTTAATTCTTTCAAATATAGAAATTGGTTAATAAAATAGGTTGTAAGACTCATTTTGTTTTTTCTTTTTCTATTATTTTTTTCTCCAGGTGTTTCGGCCTTATGCCAAGTACTGGCTTGGGCCACTTCTACAGGTTGTTGTCTCTGGAAACAATGGAGGAGCGGGGATCCATTTTATGGTGGTGGATGTTGTGGTTACAGTGCTATCCTGGACAAGCCTGGCTACGCCCAAAGTGGGTCATAGTTCAATTTAAGAATGAAAATGTGAACACGTGGCACCAAATCAGTTGCGATTTAGTGAATTTTTCAGGGATTTTTTGGCAGCTATCTTCTCTACACAGTGTTAGATTTTAAACAGATGTTAAAACGCTATGGGAGAGTTCTAAAGTGTCTTCTCATTTGTTGTCTGCTATGATATAATACATTTCTTAAAATAACAAGTTTATCATTAATAACTTCTCTTTTTTTTAATCTAAGGGTAACCCCAGAGATGAAGTCCTTGCCAACCGGCTGCTGGAGTTCCTGATGAAGCAGTGCTTTCACTCTAAGAGGGCTGTTTTCCGCCACAACCTGGAGATCATCCGCACTCTGGTAGAGTGCTGGAAAGACTGTCTGCATGTGCCTTACAGGTAGTGCTCCCACAAGCTTAGTACAAGATCAAATCAAGTCCAGATAAACGCAACAGTCACCAACATTTAAGCTGCTGGCATTTTATCAGTGTACGTCAAAAATCTGCATTTAATTGCCAACATGTTTCACAAACGCTGTGATGAACAGAGAATAAAATCTTTAGGAATAAACACTTTCTGACGAGGTGCTCCTTCAAACCTGAGTAAAGATGTCTGTTGTTGGCTCTAATGGTGTCTTATGTTGTTATAAAAAGCAGGAAAAATGCTGCATTATTTTATCCTTTTGTTTATTTGAATTACACTTTAACTGTAATAAAGGATGCTGTACAGTGGCAAGCATATTAACATAAATTATAATTGTATAATAGTTTTGTTTTCCTTGCGTGTTTTTTATTTTTGTTTGTTTTTTGTTTGTTTGTAACAAAGTGAAATTGATCTGTGGTCCTTGGCCTTATCTCTTTTCTTGCCTTCTCAGTCTAATATACGAGCGATTTTGCGGCACTGACGCTAACAGCAAAGACAACTCTGTCGGGCTTCAGCTGCTGGGAATCATCTTGGCAAACAACCTCCCTGCTTACGATGCGTCATGCGGAATTGAATATGAGAGGTAAAATTTGCATTTGGAAGATGCAAGTTGAAGTCATGTAACTCGGCGAGCAGGAAGCGAAAGGCAGACATTGGTGTATTTCTGACAATTACTAGTCCTCCTACAGTAACTGTCAGAATTGAGTCAAACTTGCACACAATATTCACGTAGTGGTTCTTCATCAAGTTGTGCTCAAGGTCGGGGTTACATTTGTTGAGCAGTAATGTGAAAAGGATCGCGAGCCAGATGAGCTACTATGCCACTGACATTGTGGTCACATGTATATATGTGTGTTGTAGCTCATGTACTGCTGTGCTGCAAAAATATGATTTCTGTATGTGTGCTTTTTCTTTTTCTTCTTTTTTTTCTCCTTCAGGTACATTCAGTCTCTCACCACCAACGTGTCCTTTGTAAGATATAAAGAAGTCTACTCGGCAGCTGCTGAAATTATCGGCCTCATCCTGAAGAGTATGACTGAGATGGGCGAGGTATGAACTTTCTCTAGTTTTGGTTTATTTATGCCTCAACCACCTGTTAGATTTATTTTGACGAGTCTAAGTGTTTATCTTATGTTTATCCTGCTCAAATCACTGAAATCCTTTTTCAGTTTGGTCTTTTATTGCAAGAATTGTTGTTTTTCCCTAACGAGTATGACTTTGCTTAATGTTTTTGATGTTTTTATTGCTTAGCAACATCAAGAACTTCTCGGCCTTGCTGCAAGTAAGATAGCAAATCTGAAGAAAAAAGACCTGGATGACAAGTTCATTATTTGCTTGAACAAAGTCTCGAGGCACTTTCCTCCATTTATGGATCGGTAAGTTTACAGTTCGAATATATTTATTTATTGTTTGTTTTTGTTTTGTTTTTTTAAATTTTAGTATAATTTTCTAAATTTAATTATCAAGTTACCTTCCAACCTTTGGTCATCATTATTTTATTTGTATTTTTCAGGTTTGTCAATTACGTGTTCTTCCTCCTGCCAAAGTTGCACGGCGTCTTAAAGACTAGCTGCTTGGAGTGCGTTCTGAGCCGAGCTGATGTCATTCCAGACATCTTCCTGCAGCTGAAGACCACCGGCTTCATTCAGATGATGAACCATAGGCGAGTTCTTCCTATTACTGAATCTAAAATCCTTGATGGAAGCATTAACCATAAGGAATCAAAGGCAATTTGACATTCAGGGCATTTTTAAATTTAGTTTGTGAGTAAATAACTATAAATGCGGGGTGGGTTAGCAGGTGATCCATATGCCTGTGCCATTTCCTGTGCGTCATTCCCCTGCTCTCTGTCCCTTCTTTCTTGTCATAAAAATAATAAAAGCCAAAAATAAATCTTACAAAATTAAAAGTGTAAATTAAGAGATGCTGAACCGTGTTCCTCCGCATTTCTCTTTCCAGGGATGAAGCAAGGCAGAGAGCATGCCTCGATATCATCCACAAGATTATTCCCCGTCTGACGCCGGTGGAGCTTCAAGAGCTGCTGGGCTCTGTGATGGCTTTCGTCTCTCATCCTTCTCCAGTCTGCAGAGAGCGGATGTACGACATCCTCATGTGGATCCAGGACAACTATGGGTGAGGCTTTTTGGCTTCCTGTCTCAACCAGATCGTAGTTTATTATTTTTTTTGTTTGTCTTATTGCTTTTTTGTTGGTATTTGTGTTTTCAGATTTGGCCCACATATAATGCCTTTATGCAGTCCTTTTTCAGTAGGATCGTCTGACCGTGTTTTTCATGTGACATGTTATTTTTCCTCCAGTGATGATGAAAGCATGAAAGACAACACCTCACTGGAGATTTTCAATGCCGCTAAAGAAACACTGCTGCAGGGTTTGTCAGAAGAAAATCCAGGCCTTCAGTAAGCACCCACTATGACTTCTGAGTTTTCACTTTTATTATCTCCATGCTGATATAATGACATACTTTCCACAGTGGATATTTGTATTTTTTTATTTATTCTATCTTTTGTCATCCCCTTTGATGTTGTGTACTCCTTGTTCCGTCTTTTCAGGCTTTATGTTTGTAACTTCTGGAGTCAGGAGAAGCGCCTCCCCACTGCGACCCTTGAGCGAATGTTGATGGTGCTCCGTTCTCTGTACTCCTGCAAAATAGAGAGGTGCTTTTTAAGCCTGGCCACCAATCTGCTTCTGGAAATGACGAGCCAGAGTCCAGACTTTAAACGAAACATGTTTGAGTATCCGCTGTCCGAGTGCACCTTCCAGGTCAGCATATATGTTTCATATATGATTCATTTACAGAAAAGAAGGAGAAGAAGAAGAAACAACTTTATTTGTTTATTTTTTAATTTGCTTGTTACTAAGAAGCCTGATTTGTGAATTTCATTTTTTCATTTCACTCTATAGGACTATGTGATCGATTCCAATTGGCGCTTCAGGAGCACAGTAATGACCCCCATGTTTGTTGAAACCCTAAGCTCTCAAGGCCCAGAGAGTGTGGCAGCATCTCAGTCTGGAGCGATGAAGGGAAAGCTCCGAGCCACGCAGACTTCATTAGAGTTCAGTCAGACACAAACAGAAGGTACCGCTGTGTTTTGGTTTCCCCACGTTAAAGCAGTACCATCACTTTCAGTCAAAATTTGGGGTTATCGCAACAAAGTACCTGTTAAAAAGCTTTTCTTCAGTTTTGAATATGCAGATTAACACAGCTTTGTTTTTCCCAGGTCGACGTACTGCATATAACTGGCTGACAGGCAGCAGCATGGATACGCTGGCAGAGTACTCACTCGGCTCCGAGTCGATGTCGTCGTTGCTGGTGTTTGATAAGAAAGCAGAGAGGCGAACCGCAGCGAGAAGACCAGTAGGAGAAGGCTTTGGCCTGAGGCGCCTCACTGCATCAACGGATGAGGTGGACAGCCGGACCAGAGGTTAGTTCAACCATCCACCTCAGTATTAACTGCATTAAGTGCAAACTCATTTTTCAGTTTTTGATCAAAAAAAGCACCACCGCAAACACATCTGGTTTCAGTAAGAAGAGACTAAACCTTCAATCATTGGTTTAAATGTAAATTTTCACTTTGTATCAACAGCGGTAAATGAGCAGCGGGCTAACATCCTGAGACTGAGACGCAGGTTTCTGAAGGATCAGGAGAAAGTCAGCTTAGGTTTTGCCCAAAAGGAGATCCAGCAGCAACGGCAGAAAAAGGTATCCACCGGGCTGAGATTCAACCAGGAGCCACTCAAACCAATCCGCTCATCTATAATGCAGATTTTCTGTGTTTGCTGTTGCTAACTTTCCCTGCCTGCGATAGACTCGTAACTATCAGTGGTTCTCTTGTGTCCCACAGGAAGAAAAAGCCAATCTGGCCCTTAGAAAAGAGGCTCAGGTGACTTTGTATCGTAATTACAGAGTGGGAGACTTTCCAGACATCCAAATCCCGTACAGTAACCTCATTGCCCCACTTCAAGCTCTAGCACAGGTAAGACTGCCACCGCTGTCTGTTCAGACAAACAGACACATAAACGGGCACATGATCAACCATATGATCAGACTTTCATTTTAACAGACACATTCCCATACATACAAAAATAGTTGCAAATGATGGGCCAAAATGAAGGGGAAAATATTAAGGGCAGGTTAACCTATAAAAATGTGTTTTCAGCAGTCCTTTAAAACGAATCAGTATCAATATTGTATTTAAAATGTTAAATATCAAATTTTTTTCCCTTGCCCTAACTAGAGAGACCCGATTTTAGCCAAACAGCTGTTCAGCTCTCTTTTTGCTGGTATACTGCAAGAAATGGAGAAACAACAGAGGCCAGAGGAGAGCGCGAGGATCAAAGAGGAGCTGCGGTCCAACATGAGCACCTTCCTGAGCAAGAGTACGCACTGCTTTCCTCCGTTTATAGCATGTGTGCAGGTAAGAAACAGATTTGATAGTTTAACTCCCCTTTCTGTATTTAATGTATTGAAAAAAATATATATAAATGTTGTATTTTGGGGCATTTTTGTGTGTTAGGATATGTGCTACCAACATAAAGAGCTCCAACAGCTGAACCCAGCTTCCATCAGCTCCACTTGTCTCATGAGTCTGCAGCAGCCATCGGGCATCCTGCTACTGGAAGAGGGTTTGCTGTATGCTGATGGCCCCGCTGAACGTCCTGCCAAACGGTCGCGAGGACGCAAAGAAATCCCCCCAGACACCAATAAATGGATTAACCTTGCAAGGTATTGCAGTAATTGCTGCCTTATAGCTGAGTGTTATGGCAAATTACATGGCAGATTATTCTTGTTCTTCAAAATATTTAATTACATCAAAGAACAAAATCACAGATATGATCTCACTGAAGGTCACAGGTTCAGGAGTTTTAGTTTGCTGATTGAGAGTGTCTGGAGTTTGTTTTAAAGTGGAATATTTACAAAAAGTCAGTACAGTATTGTATTGCAGTATTTTGTGTTATGATTTTGTGTCATAACATGGACACCAAATATCGATATTTTTCTGATATTTTGGAAAATTACTGTCTGATTTATAAATGCAGACAGATTGCTGACGTGTTTCAATCAGTCTGAATGAATCTGTGTCACAACTCGAGGGGACTCTACTCAACAGCTGGTTGTATTGTTAGGTTGTGAGGTTGCTGGGAGCAAATGTAATAGTTAAATGTGACTTTCTCTCCATGTAGACAGCAACACCTGTGACTTTCACTGATTTATCACAGTTAATTGCTGTAATATCAGAAATAGATTGCTTTTAACTGCTGACTTGACTTCATATAACTGCAGACCAATAGCAAAATGGCTTTATCTTTGATGACGTTTATTTCACTGACAGTGTTGTGCGCGTGTTGACAGTCTCACTTTGCTGCAAAAACAGTACTCAGCATGTCACAAAATCACAGTAATATTGTATCAGGAGTGAAGTATTGTGATAAAATTGTATCATGGGGTGTCTGGTGATTCCCACCTCTAATATTTACTGTGCTGTTTGTGTCCTCCTGTTGTCCAGACTTTACAAATCTTTGGAAGATTATGATGTTGTGCGTGGAATCTTTGGTGGTAAAGTCGGGACCAAATCCATCACTTGTACTGCGCTCCAAGCTGAAGCCAACACTGACTTTGCACAGGCTGCGAAGCTTTATGATGAGGTTTGTAAGTCCAGTAGAAGCTGCTGGTTGAATCCCATATTCTTCCCCTGGAGGGAAAGCGTATGCTGTCGGTTCTGTTTGTTTGTCTATTAGGTCCATCTTCCAGTTTACAAGATATCATTTTCAGCTTTTGTGTGATGGTAGGTAGCATAACAGTTCGAGCTGATTTAATTTTGATGAAAATCGGGTCAAGGCCACACCAAATGTGAAAATCAGTAAAAACTTTATATTATCCACCATGTTTTATGGATCATCTTCAAAGTTCACAACAATATACCAGGCCTTTGGGGATATAAGTTGTCAGGAAACCGTATCGAGTAATATATCAATTCAAAGGGCATGGAGAGAGCTGTACAATACATTGGTGCAGTTTCACCAGATTGCTTGCTGTTTGTTTAAACTCTTTTATACTGGCAGGCTCTGAACACCGAGAACTGGCCTGATGGCGAGCCCACAGACAGCGAGAAGGACTTCTGGGAGATGGCTGCTATGGATGCATATAGTCATCTGACTGAGTGGAAGTCCCTTCAGGACTGCTCCACTGTGAACATAGATGAAAACTCACCACCCAACTTGGAAATGATGTGGTCAGAGCCTTTCTACCAGGTAACCCAAATGATTTTACAGTTTAGGAATTCCCACTCACCTGCAATTGAAGCCTGCATTTTTCCTGTATTGATGTAAATGATGGCTTAAATTAGAAACCTACATTTTTTAATCTATTCATTCATTGAGTGGCTTTCCGAAACTCTTTGAATGAAACACTGCTGCAGTAAATTAAGTTTACAGATTCAATTTGCAGGGTTTGGGGCTGCTGATCTGCAGAAATAGAACATATTTGCAATCATCATCATGGTTTAATTACCTTGAATGAGCTATGCTATGCTATGTTCCTGCTATGTTGCCCCACTTTATTTCCACATTAGCCCTGATTACACTAACTATATAGTGGCTCTAGAGTGTTTCTCTTATTTTTTTAGCAGGTGTGGGTTTTCCTACACACTTGTAAGAGGAGACTTAGGCGTATACAGTTAGGGGCCAACTGCAACCTCACCACTAGGTGTAGCTAAATCCTTAAAACTGTATCTTTAAAATTAAAAAGAATTGTGTAGCACAGCAGTGTAAACAAAAGCATTCACAGCATGTTGTGACATTTTTGGTCATTTGATATCAGATCTGTTCTTCAAATGTTTTTCTTCCCTGGCGATTGCATTTGTTCTAGGAAATGTACCTGCAGCACATGATACGCAGCATGTTGAAGCAGCTGCAGCTGGGCGAGAGGGACCAAACACTCCTCAGCTTCATCGACAATGCCATGAAGTTGGAGGAGCGCAAAAAGCTGCTGGAAAGTCATTACAGCCAGGAACTCAGCTTGCTCTACATCCTGCAAGAGGACTACGACCGCGCCAAATACTATACAAACTACGCCATGCAGCTCTTTATGGAGGTCTGCTCTCACACTCATTTCTCTGTCCAGCACATTCGATTCTTTGATATACAGAGAGCAGTATTATTTCATAAATGAAAAGGGGGAAAAATCTTGATTATATGTATATGTACAGATTGTTGTTGTTAACTGAATAAGCAGATAAATGTGTTATCTAGATTCACTTATTACACATGCCTACTCTGTTTGCCTCATACAGAGTTACTCCAGTGTGGATACACTCCTGACTAAAAGCCGGCTAACCATTCTGCAGTCAGTGCAGGCCTTGACTGAGATCCAGGACTTCCTGTTGTTCATTAAAGGAGAGGGTGAGTGGATATTGGCTTTTTAAAAATTTATTCATTTGTTCGTTTGTTTTTTAGAAGATTTTGGAATATTTTTCCTAAACTGTCTTTGTTTTAATTTGTATGAATTTTTTTTTCAAGCTCTGAAACATTTTTGCAATTTTTAAAATTCTTTTATTAGTGTCTTTGGACTCCCTCAAGCACCTCATCAGGTTATGGACTGAGCGGTATCCTGACACTAAAGTGGACCCAGTGAATGTGTGGGATGATATCATTACATCTCGGTAAGAAGACTCTACTATGTGCAAATCTTTTTTAAAAAGTAAAGAGGAATAACAGAACCTGATACTACATAATATTTTTTTCTCTACGGTTCAGGTGTTTCTTTTTGGATAAGATCAGGGAAAAGCTCAGAGGCCATGCTCCGTCTGACAGCATGGAGGTGGACGGCTCAGATGACCCAGCGGGCGACATTGAGACATTAGTAAATGACTGCAAGTTCAACATGAAGCTACGCATGGCTGATGGAGCCCAGAAGCAGGTGAAGAAACAAGTGTGGATGTTGCTCTGTCTGTTCTTTAGCATGCTATTCCATCGAACTCATCCTGGACAACCAAATGTTTTCAGAATAACTTCCCCGTAGCTGTGAAGCTGCTGAAGGAACTTCACAGAGAAGCCTATATGGACAGAAGACGGCTGCTGCGGTGGGTCCACAGTTTTAGCCGCTACAGCCATAAACGGAGTCAGGCTCAGGGTCCTGTGGAGCAAATCAGCACCATGCTGAAAACCATCCCACTCCTGGGTGAGAAGGAAAAAGAATGCCACACAAGTGCTGAGTATTCAAAGCTTCAAGGCCTTAGGCTTTCTTTTTTGCCATATTTCATGTCAGCTCACTTCTCTCTCCAGAGGACCTTCAGGCTGACACTGACAGTCAGAGTGCTACAGCTAAAGTGTTCAGATACCAGAAGATTCTCCAGGGTACATCTTTTGAGATCTTGGCCACAGCTGTAAGCAGAAGTCCCTCAGTCCTAGGAACCATCGATGCTGACAAAGCAGAGAGAGTCATAAAGCTTTCTGAAGTTGCCTCACCCAATGCAGATCCAAAGGTACTCTCCTTTTTAGGAAAAGATATTGTTTATAGTGCCTGGCTAGAGAAGGAAGTTACATGAATGACTAAACTGGGATTATGGTGGTAAAAATAATTGGATGTAAAGTGTTCTGCATCATTTCTGTGCTATATATGGGAATTGCAAAATGCTGCTCTTTATTCCACAGCAAATTACCACACTAAACCCTTCTTTGTAATTTTACACCAAATGAATGAACACATGAATCACAAAAGCATTTTTTTCCTGCAGAAAGTGGAAGTTGGATTGCGGTTACAGGCGCTGAAGCTGCTGTGTGAAGCAACCAGAAAGGCAGACGAGGAGCTTCAGTCTTATTCTCAGGAATTTGTGGAGACCAGCAGCGTCATAGAGACGTACATGGCCTTGGCTAACTTCTGTGATAAACGACTAAGAGAGGAGGAGCAGAGCGATGCTGGTGAGTAGTGACATTTCCCAGGTAGATATTTATTCAGATTGATGCAAAAAAAAAAACTAACAGTGAGCACCCAGAGAGCTTAATGTGATCAATATCTTGGTCTAAACAGTTTAACTGTGTGCTAAAGACTTCTGAAAGGATTATTTCCCCCCTGAAATGGTGGTTGCCATTGTTTACGGTTACAGAAAGCCAGTTTCCAGACCTTCTGGTACTCCCCATGCATGTAGTGGAAAACATGTTGAAAGCACTGAAGATGAATTCGGAGGAGGCTCGCCTCAAGTTCCCACGCCTGCTACAGATCATTAAGTTGTACCCGTCCGAGACGCTGGACCTCATGACAAAAGAGGTTAACTTTTGTTAATTTGCAGTAAATTTGAACTCTTTTTCTTTTTTACAGCTAGTAGAATTTTACCTAAGTTTGACGTAAAATATTACTGTGTTCTTAATTTAAGTCTTTTTCTGCAGATTATAAAAGAAAAATAATATATCTCCAGTAAACATAAAGACTATTGAAACTATTAGTAAATGTAAGCCAAATACTTTAAAGCTTTGGGAATGCCAATGATCCTACAATGCACATGTTTTAATTGTGTCGTCTATCTGTTTATAGATGATGTCTGTTCCCTGCTGGATGTTGATTAGCTGGATCAGTCAGATGGTTGCTCTTTTGGACAAGCCAGAAGCTGTGGCAGTACAGCACTGCATAGAGCAGATAGCAGAGTGCTACCCTCAGGCACTGGTTTATGCACTCACGATCAGCAGTGAGAGCTACCAGTTTGAGGACTCGGCTGCAGGACACCATCAACAGGAGTTTGTCAACAGGTAAGTTTGTAGGTGCAGTTTTTTGGGGGGGTCGGTATTAAAAATACGTTTTCAAAAGCTTCAGTTTAATTTTATGAGCACTGTGCATCAACAGGCTCAAGAGCATGCTGGACAAGGGAGGTGCTGTGAAGAACTTTGTGGATGCTCTTCAGCAGCTGACAAATCCTGACATGATTTTTAAGGTAATGAGTGAAAGTTCAGACATGATTACAATCAAAATGCCAGACAAAAGCTGATTGTTTTCATTCTGTCCACACGCAGGATTGGTGGGATGGTGCAAAAAATGAACTGGAAAAGCCGACCTTTAACAGGAAGCAGATGGGAGACCTGTATGAAGAGATGCGGTCTGTGCTCGGGGATTGTAGTGCAGATAGTCACGGGACATTTCGAAAGAAATTTATCAAAGTTTGTCATTTCTTTTTTTTTTCTCATGATCTACTTTAAAAGACTTCTTTCTTTTTGTTTAATCTCCAAAATATAATTCTCCAGAAATTTGTGAAATTAGGAGGCTAGTACAGATCATTCATCAGCAAGTGAAAAGAATATGCAACTTCTAATCAAGAAAATATAATGTTATGCTGTTCCCTGCAGAAGTTTTTCAAAGATGTGGAGAAATTGTTGGGACCTAACGGCAAACAGCTGTTTGAAAAGAGGAAAGATAAAAGCTTTGTGCAGAAAGTGGATGAGCTGGCTGCATCCATGCGTGGATTTCAGAAGGAGCCAGGGAACCTGAAGGAGTACTCACCTTGGCTGAGTGGATTTAAAGCAGACTCATTCAGAAATGAGCTCGAGATCCCAGGTTAATAGCTATAGTGATTAAGATTGATTTATTTCAAACAGTCTCATCCGTTATGCTGTCAGCTCTATCCTCTGATGAGGCTGCGTTTTCTTTCTCGTAGGACAATATGACGGGAGATCCAAACCACTGCCAGAATATCATGCAAAGATAACTGGCTTTGATGAGAGGGTATGCATCGTCACTTTAAAACAGGAAGAGTTTAATGGTTTATTCTGGTCCTGGCTGTAAGTGTGAAAGCCCTCTGGGATCTTGCCTGCAGGTAAAGGTGATGTCTTCCATTCGTCGTCCCAAGCGTCTCATCGTTCGTGGGGATGACGAGCGGGACCACCCCTTTCTGGTAAAGGGCGGGGAGGACCTCCGACAGGACCAACGAATCGAGCAGCTTTTCGCTGTCATGAACATCCTGCTGAGCCACGACACGTTGTGTTTGCACAGAGGCTTGCAGCTCCGCACCTATCAAGTCATTCCTATAAACACAAGGTGGCGGGCATGTCTGTGTGTCCATATGTGTCCTTTTAGTTAATATTAATCCTCATACTGGTTACACTGATTAAAGATTGAATAAAATTTAGATCCTTTTTTTAAAAATTTTCTTTGATAAGACTATCCAGTAAGAAATATTTATTTAATTTTATAAGTATCATTTAGTTTTTGGTCCCATATTTAATTACTTAACAGTTATTAGACAAAATCTTAACTAACTAACTAAGCAAATTGTGATTACAGGATTGGTCTGATTGAATGGATGGAAAATACCTGTACTCTAAAGGAATTTGTGTTCAACACAATGACTGAGGAGGAGCAGCAAAGGGCAGGGAGGTACAGTATATTCATTCCACTCTAAGGCCACGGATGTCAGGCCCTGTGTTTGGTGAAGAAGATGAAGTTCACCTATTAGTTTCTAATAGCTGATTGCTTAAATTATTATTGTAAAAAACATTGTATCAACTCAATGTAATGCAGCAATATTTAAGTGTGTGATGAGTCTGGTGATATGATGGCAGTTGTGTCTTTGTTTTAAAGTTCCGTGGATGAGTACAACACCTGGCTCTCAAGATTTGCACCAGAAGGCCGAAAAGACAAAAATCGTCCGAATAGTATTGCATTTTATGGTCTGGCCTATAAGTGAGTTACCTGAAGTTCTACTCCTATGGCACATGGTTCCATAAATGCTTATAAAAACCAATTTGAATAATTTTAACAGACTTACACTTGCATTTTATTCTTTGCCAGGAAAGCAAAACGTGCCGATGCTGTCAACAACTTTATGAAAGTATTGCAGTATGTGCCCAGCGGTTTGCTGAAGTAAGTGGTCTGCATGCATAGCATGACTGCTCAGGACATGGTAACACTTGCAGTAATAACCTTCTTATTTTTCTCTTTTTTTAAATTCTAGGAGAGCTTTTCTAAAGATGTGCAACAGTCCGGAGGCCTTTCTGTCCCTGCGATCCCACTTCATTAGCTCTCACGCTTTGCTGTGTGTGAGTCACTGGATTCTTGGGATTGGAGACCGCCACCTCTCCAACTTCATGATAAATATGGAAACAGGGGGCATGATTGGCATTGACTTTGGGCATGCGTTTGGCTCAGCCACACAGGTATATCCAGTGAAAGGAATGTTACCTCGCCTAAAGCAAAGTGCCATAGAATAGGCAATAAGTGAATACATTTACACGTGATTGGGTTGGGAGAATTTATCGTCTGGTTTAGGTGTATGATTCTTACTGTTACAGTTGAGGTGACAGGCTGCATGAATGTGACGCATGTCGGAAGACAAATGTGACATACTGTACTGTTAATCTCTTACTATGCAATCCTGTGTTTTCTCCCAGTTCCTCCCTGTGCCTGAGCTCATGCCTTTCCGGCTGACCCAACAGTTTGTGCATTTAATGCAACCCTTAAAGGAGTCCGGTTTGATCCAGAACATCATGGTTCATTCGTTGCGGGCCTACAGGGCTGAGCCAGACCTTCTGCTTAACACTATGGACGTGTTTGTCAAGGAACCCTCCCTGGACTGGAAGGTAACCATTGAATGAGTGGATAGATTCTGGATAATGTTTTAAAGTTAAGCTGTAAGCAGACAGGTCTTTGACAAAAGGCTGCTGCGAACTGAAGCTGTGTGGAGCCAGCAGATTTTCTGCTGTTTGCTCATTATTTTGTCCAAATGTTGATTAATTTTGAAAAAAAAAGAAGCTGACTTGTTTTTATAGGTACTGGGTTTGAGAGAACACTACACATGCAATCAAAGTCTGCTTACGCAGAGAGCTTCTTGACCTTCACCTGCATACAATAGATATCTCTTCATTGAGATATGCAGACATGTTTTAAAAAAAAAGTTTTCACAGGGCTCTATGAAGTCCTGTGAAAAACTAAGGACGCTCCATGATCCGGTAGTTTGTAGAGCCACCTTTGGTCCAGTCTTCTTTACAACATTGCTTCTGTTCATTGAGATTTTCATGCTCTCTTCAGGTGTCGCCACATTATTTCAGTCAGGTTGAGGTCTGGACTTTTCTGGATTCTTTTCTTCTTCAGCTGTTCTCTTGAAGATTTGGGTCTGTGCTTGGGATCATTTAACTCTAGAATACTTTGGCATACAGAGAAGTTCATGGTCGACTCAATGTCTGCAAAGTGCCCAAATTATCAACACTGTGTGATAATGTGTAGCTTCAGGATGCAGACAGCACATGCTGAATTTTGGATATGGATCAAGATTGTATTATATACAATTTGTGGCATGTTCTGTTTCCATTTGTGGATCTCAGTCATTGTATAGTTCTACTAGTGAAATTGAATTAATTCAATTTCCCCTTCTATAAAATGTTGGTTGCTGTTGCACATTAAAGAGCTTTAATCTGTTTTTTCATATTACGGTAGAAAAAAAGTTGTGTTATTGTTATCATGCAGAACTTTGAGATGAAACAACTGCGGAAAGGGGGCACATGGACAGAGACTGTGAACACCAAAGAAATCAACTGGTATCCCTTGCAGAAGGTTAACTTTGCCAGGAGAAAACTAGAAGGAGCCAATCCAGCTGCTATAACCAGGTAGATCATCAAATCATAATATGAAAGGGCCAATAGGATTTAATTTATGTTCTATACTAGTACATGAAGATGAGGAAACCCTGTGTTGTTGACATCCAATATGGTGGAAAGTCCCAGTAATCAACTAATGGTAACACTTTATTGAGTGTGTTGATTCATATTAGGGGTCATATCTGAAATCAGAAACCTTTATAACACAATGTTGAGTTGTCATGGCGGAGATCTGTCGTAGCTCTCCGCCTATATTGTATCCATTCCATCACTGTGTTGTTATTCTCTATTTTATCTTGTTTGTGATTTGATGTTTTGGATTTATTTTGTCAGTGAGGAACTGAAGCTGGGTTTTGAGAAGGATGGTGCCTTCCCAGGGATGCAGTCGGTGGCTCTGGGCACTGCAGAGCACAACATTCGTGCTAAACTTCCTGCCGAAGGCCTGTCAGTGGAGAATCAGGTGGACTGTCTGCTAGACCAGGCCATGGATCCAAATGTGCTTGGCAGAGTTTGGGTGGGCTGGGAACCGTGGATCTGAGTCATTCACAATAAATCACACGTTTAGAAACTGTATGCGAGTGAATTTTAGGGCCTGAAAGAATCCTTTGATGTCAAATATGTTCTCTAATGCAGTTGTGGAAAATCTTTATATGTGTTTTGTTATTTTTTGCCAATTTGCTTGGCCTAATTGTATGATCTTGGGAACAAAATGAAGAAATAAAATTCTGGGAAAAGTGTGGAATCTGTAAGATAACTATAACTATACACTATGGCCATTTATATAGTAATGTTTTATTATGAATTCAGCCATGTAGTTAGAGTTCAGTTGCACAGGGTAGGTAATCGGAAAACTTTCCCATTAAGAGCAGGAATTAATCAGATTAGAGATTTGACAGTTGAACGGGATAACTGATGATCTCTCATTAGTTACTAATGTGAGATCATCGCATTAAGTGAGACTAATGTTTCTATGAATGAGGTGCCCAACTACTGACACTGGTTCAAAACTAGCAGCAAGTACCCGTCCAATCAAATTAGTTTCCTTAAAGCCACTAACAACCATTTTTTAAACAAGTTGCTGTGTTGACATTAAGACAAATGCTCCATACAAAACCTAGTGGAGTCAGGAAGGAGGCAGCAAATGGCAGGAACAGCTAACAATGCCTAAAAATGCAACAAATAAGCACAAGTTGGCAGCAAAGGCCTAGTCATTGTTCATATGCAGTTGTTTTGTAAGTGGAGCTTGCCAAACTTGACCAAGTGTGTGTCTTTAAAGTGAGATAATAAAACATGTTGGTTACAGCAGACACATAATTACATGAAAAAATAGGCAAACCCTTTAAAATCTGCATTTATGTACACTTATTTTAAAAAGCTGGATGCAGCTCAGTGCACCAGCAACTGAAACAAACAGGCATGTCTGCTCTTTCATCAGTATTCAAATGAAAAGGATACAGGAACCTCTATTAAAATCGTTTATATGGATAAGATTTGTCCAAAGTATTTTCAATAAATCATTTAAAGACATTCAAATTTAATCAAAGCTTTAAAATGATGTGGTTTAGAATATGTAAGCCTAAACTACTTGTAGATAAAAAGCAGAACTTAGGAAACCTTTGATCTGTGGCATGTCAGCCTGCTTAATGTACAACCGGAAAGTGCAAGACCTTCCGACAGCAGAAGTAACGAAACAGCAAACTGTTGATAAAGCCAAGCAAAGCTCTGCTGAACACCTGATGCAATTTGCTGTCTCACTTCCTTTTTGCAGCATTTGACATACGCCTGTATTCAATTTACTGATCTATAAAAGATGCAAATAACATACACTCAACCTTGCAGATATCGATTACTAAAAATAACCAGTTAATCAGTTACTTATTGTCTCTATTAATTCTTTACAGTCATCTCAAATTTTGCCTTATTAATAATTGTCTATCAGCTGAACAAATCACCAGTCGCACTAGAAAACAGCCAAATAATGTTAGAAATAAATAAACCAGGTGAGTTTTCTAACTGAAAGTTCTTCACTGAATCCAGAGACGATTAAAATACATTCTGACATGAATTTTGGGGGAAAAGTGACCCAAGGTGGTAATTTTCAGATGGCTACTCTTCTAAACTGTTGATCAAATGTTGATCAATTGAACTGGAACAAGCAGTAATTTTATGAATTATGAAATTCAAATTGAAATTTTAAATCCTCTCTTATCTCCCTGTCCTTGTCCTGAGCCTCTGCTCTGACTTTGGGTTTGACCTTTCTATTAGCAGGAAATCTGTAATGTTGCAAAGTAAAGCTACATTTTGTAAATATATTTCAAGTAATTTTCTTTTGTGAGATAGCATTTACAATATGCTGCTGCAAGTACTGTGACTGACAGAACTTTAACATAAACAGGCATGGAGCCAAGTGGCAAAACCAACTTATGTCACAATATTCTGGGGAATTAAAGAAACTCATATTTCTCCATGTCACAGATAGACACGTTTCCCTGTACAGGCAGACACGCCTTAAAATAATATTTTTGTGAATTTACATGGAATACCGCACTATGCTTTCTAATACATCTTTATATTTAAATCTTCTCTAGATGTTTTGATTTTTTAATTTTACACAATAAAGAAGCCTGGAGTATTATCATATGAAGCAACCATAAATAAGACAATATAAACTTACAAGTTATGGTTAAAGCACATCTAAATAATTTACAGAGGTGTTAGAAATGCTTCTGTAAAAAAAAATGTATCTTGGAAACAATATTGAATTCATCCAATCAACATCCATAAAACAATAGCTTTTGCACACTGACACTACTGCTGATGTTGAATTTCAATGTTAAGTAACGTGACTTATTTGTAGTTATTCTTGAATGTGGTTTGGTGAGTTTTATTACATGCAAACTAAAGTTAGAGTAACATTATTTTTCACGTTATTTTTGGATCTTCAGGTCTAAACAGTGTTTACCTAATTTCCTTCTCACTAAAAACTTGCATTGTCAATAAATATATTCGAGTTTGCATTGCTGTTATCACCAGTGATACTCTTGGTGAAGTTGTATAGTGCTGAATTTGTAGTTGTATATCATAATGTACAGTTCTTTGACCACTAAAACAGCAGTTATGCTGCAATAGATGTAGGCTGCTTGTGGATTCCCGTGATGCATTGAGTATTTCTTCTTTAGTCACCTTTCTCACACACTATGTGTTAATAGACCTCTCAGCACTGAATCATACTTGTTATTAATCTCTGTCTCTCTTCCACAGCATGTCTTTTATCCTGTCTTCCTTCTCTCACTCCAACCGGTCACGGCAGATGGCCGCCCCTCCCTGATCCTGGTTCTGCTGAAGGTTTCTCCCTGTTAAAAGGGAGTTTTTCCTTCCCACTGTCGCCAAAGTGCTTGCTCATAGGGGGTCATAAGATTGTTGGGGTTTTTTCTGTATGTATTATTGTAGGGTCTACCTTACAATATAAAGCGTCTTGAGGCGACTGTTGTTGTGATTTGGCACTGTATAAATAAAAATGAATTGAAGACTGACTTACACATACAGCTCTTGCTGTATATCATCACCAATCTTTTTGGTAAAGTATAGATTCCGTTCATCATTCAAACTTTGTGATCAGCAGTAAAATCGTCATGCTCGTTACTACTATGAAGCCTACTACTGTTACTTGACCAAGACGAAAAACACGAGCACCAGTTAATCCATGTTTAATAGATGATACAATGCAAAAGGGGGACAGGGAAAACAAGAGTTAAAATGAAAAACAAATGTTCAGAACTTGTAAGTAATGTTGTCAAACCCAGTGTCACAGTCTTTTTTTTACAGAAAATTGCAACATTTCATGTAGGCAGTGATCCAGAGCTGAGAGTGTTACCAATGCAGAATGAGCTTTGGTACAGAGTCCTTCACAATGTTGGATTAGTGGGACAGGGCTAGATGTTGGAGTGTTTTCACAGTTCATTGAATAATTACAGGATTATTCAAGTTAAATTGGCTAATGGTTTGGAATTATTTCTTTGGCATGCGATTTTTATAAATTAACACTGTGGCATTTTCAATACGCTTAATAATATCCTATAATACTCCATTGCTTTGCATTTCCTTTCCGTGGTCTCTTTGGAGTGCCACGGCTATTGCATAAGACATTATGCTCTGTAATAAGTTTCCAGGGACAGAAATCACTCTCCATAAAAACTGAGACTAACTTAAAAGGAAATACAGCTTATTAACATGATCTTTTGGTCACTGTCCATGGAGGGCGAAAGAGATTCATAGGTATTTTCCCCCCCTGTGACCGAGTGTTATTTTAATGCATGAAGTTATAAACCCGAGTAGAACCCACATTTTACAGAATTAAAAAAACAAAACAGAAATTTGAACATAAGCTTTGTCTCAATAAAAAATAATCTCAACATTAGTAATCATTTCATTAAAAAAAATATTTCATTTAAACCTACATACAAAATAAAAAATATCAAGTAAAATATGTAACACCCCACTGTAAAAAAACAACAACAAAAAAAACCTGTTGGGTGGGGAAAAACAAAACAACAGCTATTGGCCAAACAGACCAGACCCGAGTTGTAGAAAGGCTGTTACTGCTGAGGCACCTTCATGTGTCAGCCATAAGAATGGTCTGACAATAACTCTTCTGCATATTTTGCAACATGTTAAATTACTGCATAAATAACTCAATTATGAATCAAGGGTATTTTTAAAAAAAGTGTTACCAATACAAACATATATTTTATTGTAGTTTATCATTTTCAAGTTTAGCTTACATGCCTCCGTGGTCTGGAGAAATTCCAGTTGTTAGTGTATATTCTCTGACAAAAAGAAAATGTTACGTCAAAGGAAAATATCAAATGGTTTAAGGTCTCTGGGTTAAGGCGCAAAAAACTACTTCTGTCTCGCAAGTATTGTAGGTAACACTTACCAATACATACAGTGGAAACAATTGAGTACCCTTGCAATTAAAAAAAAAATGTAGTGCATTCATTCTCTACATAAACAATCTCATCAATTATATTTAATGACCTTAACTGCAATATTTAATCTGAAATCTACCAAAGTGCATGATGCATTTAATTTTTCATTTATATTGGACGCCAAGATCTGTTGGCGCTTTTGGTTATCTTCATGTGAGTTTAAAAGAAAGGACAGAATTTGGTTAGTTAAAACTAATTTCTTTTCAGGCTTAAATAACCCAAAGTTACATTTTGCTGAGACATTTAGGTTACAATAAGGAGTGTTTAACTTCAGACACAAACAAAAAGGAGCTCTTGCATAGGAAGTGTCACCTTTAAACCTTGCTGCAGATAATGACTTAACGTAGCTCAGTTATTAGCACAGTTATATTGAGGGGATGCAAATTCTGAGGGCAAACAAAACCCTGTTGGATTGACTACATGCAATAATTAATTTTCCAAAGTTAGACAGTTAACCATCCTCCTTTCACCTGATACCAAACTGATGTGCACTTCTCCAAAAAAAGATTTGGGTTTTCTGTAATTACTCCTAATATTATTGGCAGTTGGCTGTACATATATATATATATATATATATATATATATATATATATATATATATATATATATATATATATATATATAGTACTTCATTTTTTTCTCGTGTTAAAATCATCCACGAGGCAAATATTTTCTAGTTCG
>VUQG01000483.1:76609-92987 GCA_015106755.1 Etia nguti
TTTATTTAATTCTTTAAAAAAAAAAAAAAAAAAACCCAAATAAATAAATACTGGTCTTTTTTGTAACCAGAATGAAGCCAAGGATGCTTGTCAGCTTTAACAGAACAACTAGGTTACGATTTAGTTATGAGGTTGGCATTGCGACTCAGCAACAATACATGTATATTAAAAATTTGGCTTTCCAATGGTGGAGCTAGACAGTATGTGGCACAAGTCATCAGTCGTTACGATATAGTTTTTACAAAACCTGAAATAACTTAGAATAACTTCATTACAGAAATGACTAAAGGGTTTACACGTTTAATACCAAAAAAGGTGAGATCTGCACAACGGATGCAAAGGTATTACCAAAAATACACCAAAACAAGAGAATAAGAAAACGCTTATTTTGTAATGTAAACTAGACAATACTGTTGAGAAACGGTAAGTTACACTGCTAAACTCAATCGCAAAGATTTATGTTACAGCTTAAGTTTGCCTTTGCTGCTAGCTAGAAGCTAACAAGCGCTACGCTGATGGCGTGAAAAGTAAAGTTACTTGCCGTTATCCAGCTTGACAATTTGAGGCAACTTATAAGCACTGACGAGTTGATCTAATGGTACGGACGTCGTACTCCATGTAACTTCTTTTAAATTGTTGTACAACATTGACCCAAGGTCCATTTTGCTAGCTTACATTAGCCAACAAGAGCTAGCTATGTGTAAACACGGTCACAAAAGGCTACACTAAGCTAACGCACTAAATAATATAGCGACTCTCCGTCCACTGTGTCATATCACGCATGGCGTGTTTCTTAATAATCTTCGCATTTTTTCCTTTTAATTTGCCTACGTATCATAAAGAGTCGTTGTCTGATCATGTAGCAGAGCCATGTTTGTTTAACTACCGATGGGGCCAGTGCTACTTTGGATCAGCCGGAGGGAGGCAGCGCGCAAGTCGCTCTGCTGTGATTGGTGGAGAGAGTCAGCGTAGGCGGGCTCAGGCGGTAGAGAACCAACCACACAGCAAAAAGCTGGAATAGTTTTCTTCTGAAGGTAAAGAATACATAGTTTGCTAAACAACAGGGGGGAAAAACCCACCAATACAACTGATTTCATTTACAATACAAGTGAATTAATAAAGCTGTGCTAGAGTGCAAAGCTTGTACTAGTAGGTCACTATTGTTTTTAAAAACTTTAAGCCGGAAGTTGTAGTTTGTGCACATGGACTGTTTCTGATAACTAAAAGACAACAACCGACTGCCTGTTTCAAAGTGTTTTTACCTGGTGCTGTAAATCGTGATTCAATAAATAAATAAATAAATAAATAACCCTATTACTTTCAGCCTTTCTTCTTATCTTATCCTTGTTTAATGACACATCATTAACTTGTTCTTGTGTAATCACATTCCCTTACACCCTGTCCGTCAACATTCCTGGAAATCTATGGCTAAACATCACATATATGACATATCTGGTGATGGTAAAGTATAACAAAATTAGATTAGCTTTATTTAAACACCACACACAAAAAATGAATTGTCATGTAGATGACTGAACATCACATTGGGAAAAAAGGGACAACCCTTTAGCTTTAACACCTGGTGGTAATGTGATATATATATATGTACACCAACAATGACTTTCATCACACTTCCTCTTCTCAATGGTACAAATACGAGGAACTTCCTTATTTTGGTCTGTAGCTCAGTGTACTCCTAACCTGCCAACATGTCTTTTCTGGACACTCTGCGCCAGTGGGATGAGGCGGTAACTTGCGTCAACAGACAAGATTTCTCCAAAGCACTTGAGATTTTCTTGGCTATTCAAGAGCCAAACTCCAAAATTTTTTTTGACATTGGCTGTCTCCATCTTCATAACCAAGACTTTGATGCTGCTGAAAAGGTATGTCTGATCTGCAGGGTGAAGCATAAACACACACAAATATTAACAGCTGTTAAATCGTATCAGCACATTAGTCCAAACAAGAAACTCTTTTGAAAGTAGCTGATATAAGATTCTCCGATATGCTGACTGAAAGCGCAAGTCACTGAGAAAGGAGAAGTAGTCTTTACCATTTTTTCTAGAGGAAGTGACTGTTTTCTTCTGTTTCTTAGGCGTTTGATTGCAGCATACGCAAGGATGAACATTTGGCCATCGCCTTCTTTCAAAGAGGAATCACCTTTTACAAAAAGAAGAGGCAAGACGCACCTGTCTTTTTGATTTTTGCTTGTAATGGGCCATATTTATTTTTTATGTTTAACGTGATTTAAAAATGCTTCATAGTATATCATACGCAAATGTTTTAACTTTATTGTCTCTATGTAAAGGTATGAGGAGAGTTTAGCTGACTTCCAGAAAACCTTTAAAACACTCAGGGGCAACCAGCTGATAGATTACAAAGCACTTGGTCTTAGATACATACTATATGCTTGTGATGTGAGTATTTTTGATAACCAGCCCTATTATTAATTCTGAACACTACATCCAAATAATTCATTTGATTTTATGAACAAATCATTCATAATACAACTTAGCGTTCTTTTTCTTCCTGGCCAAGGACACAAGCTTAACAATGTCTCCACAGGTTCTCCACAATATGGCCCTTGTTGAGGCTCAGCTGGGTAACTGGGAAAAGGCCCAGGAACACCTTATGAAGGCTCTTGACTACAAGACAGAGGCCAGGTTTAATATCATCGACAAAGCTCTGCAGTCAATCCTAGTCAGTTGTGATACAATCACTTTTGTCATCCTATTTAAATCTGATTATATTTATGATATCAAATGTAGTAGTTTCTTCATTCCATTAACCTATATTTGGTAAGCTAATATGCATTATTCTAATTTTGCTTTAAATCATGACACGAAAATGGTGCCGTTTATCTGCACTGCTGTATTAGCCACTGGCAAATATTTTAAGTATCGCTCACAATGAAATTTCACCAACAGAAACAGAAACTTTTCAAGCTGGTCGAGTTCCAATCAAAAGATATGTTCAAACCAAATAAGCACTACGTTGCAGAGCTGGAGAAGAAGGACTACCTGGGCAAAGCAAAGGTAATCCATTATCCAACCTGTTTTATCTAATCTAGTGTTATAATAATGCTGTCAAAAGTCAGCATCACTACATCTTATCATGTTAGGTAAAATGTCAGTCAGTCATCATATCTATCTATCTATCTATCTATCTATCTATCTATCTATCTATCTATCTATCTATATATATATATATACTCACACATTTGAAATTACTCAGAGAAATTATTGTTGAGTGATATCCATAAGCTAATTTCCCCCCTGTTATCATCAGGTTGTTGCCTCTGTTGTTCCTCAAGATGAGTTCTCTGGATTTGCCCCATTGCAGCCTCAGGTGACACACTGGCTTTTATTGACAATAAAATTTTACAGTTTGATGATAGTAACAGCAGTGCATTCTTATCTTCTCTTACTTTATATTAAAAACATGCTACATCGTTGCCTATTTTTAAAGCTTCCAGTGATCCACCTCACTGTTACATATTCCTGTGTGTTGCCATGTCTGTGACGGACTGTATGTTTTTGGGGTTTTTTTTTTTGTTGATAGGTGCAAGATGGTCCAACTTGTCCAAAAGAGCCTGAGGTTCTGAGGTACAATAGTCACTTTGGATCCATGCAGATTTTTAAACTCTCTAAAAAGAAATGGACTTATAATATTATAGTTGGCAAGTTTTTCTAATATGTGGATTTTCCGCTATGCATGTTTACCAAGTAGAAATACAAAATGTGGAAAAAGAATGAGCCATGTCTATGAAACTGTGCTGTCCATAAAGAGAAAATGTGACTCAAAGTGTAGGTTTAATAATTAAAACCTGAAAACAGAAAATGTAAATAGAAATGTACTGTTACAATAATACATACAGAGAAAAAACAAATAATCATATGACCCCCTATGAGCAAGCACTTTGATGACGGTGGGAAGGAAAAACTCCCTTTTAACAGGAAGAAACCTCCAGCAGAACCAGGTTCAGTGAGGGGCGGCCATCTGCTGCGACTGGTTTGGGTGAGAGAAGGAAGACAGGATAAAAGACATGCTGTGGAAGAGAGACAGAGATTAATAACAAGTATGATTCAGTGCAGAGAGGTCTATTAACACATAGTAAGAAAAGAAGGTGACTGAAGAAGAACTACTCAATGCATCATGGGAATCCCCCAGCAATATACACCTATAGCAGCATAACTAAGGGAGGAGTCACTCTTGATGCTATGTGGACATTTCTGGTGTTTACAGGGCTTTGGAAGGAGAACCACACACTGTGCTCTTTGAGTTTATTCCTGAGACCAGTGATGAGCTGGCTGTAGTGCCGGGCAATATTGTGTTTGTGTTGCAGAAAGGTGCTGACAACTGGGCATATGTGGTCTTCAATGAAAGAGTAAGACCTCCACATCTACCACTTATTGCACAACTTTACACAATTTTAACACCAGTACATTCGTGTTTTTATGCACTGAAGCCAGAATTCATATCATGTACTTTTATCACACCATTTATGCATTGCTGTTGTCTGCTGAGAGTATACATAGCTATGATGTCTTTCACAGAGGGGGCTTGTTCCTTACAACTATCTGGAACGTTTGGAAATCTCCTTAGCTTCTAACCAAAACAAGGTAAGCATTTATTTTTTTAATTCTCAATTGTTGGTGTCATAATCAATGACTATGGTAATGTCAAAGCTTAAAACATGTTAGTTTCCTTTCCTTCTTTCCAAGTTTTTAAAATAACACTTACTTTACTTTTCTTTATTTTGAATGGGAACAACTATAAACAGGGAGTAACTCCACCTCCAAGCCGAGAACCACCCACCAGACCTGAAAGGATACAAGGTAGTACAGGATACAAAAATTAAATCAGGATTTTCAAATGATATCCGAGCCTTATGTGAAAAATCGAATTCTTTATGTAAGGTCTTACTCCAAGTGAAGCCAGCAGTGGAAACCGTCAGCGTCAGGTATGCCAAAGCGTGACAAGTACTGAGATGTTTAATTCTGGCTGTTATTTTGAGTTCTTTTAATTTATTTCCTCTCATCATTTCCAGGAGAAACAGTCCACAGACAATTCATGTACCGTCAAAGTGCATTTCACATTCAACTTTGTCGTCTCAGTCCCGTGTGGGTCACCCTACACGATGCTGATTGAGAAAATCGGCAGGAAACTGAATCTTCCTTCTACTGCAATCACCTTGAGGTAGAGCGCATAATTAAGAAAACAAGAATGTTTGGTATGCATTGCTTGAACTTACAACTGAATACCTTTACTGGGTTTAGTTTAACCTCTGAGGCAAGTGAACAAAGTGTAATCAGTGCCAACACAGAAATGGAAAAGCTGTGGAGCCGTGCCAGCGGTGGGCGTGTCACTTTGTGGTGTAACACCAAGGAGGTAAGAGAGCAACAATCTATTGCCATGTTATTGCCGTTGTTATAGTAACAAAATATTCCCAGCATTAGCGATACTGAAGTACTTCTAGTATCTTTTTCTTTTTTTTTGCATTCCTGTTATAATTTCCGTTTACACTCACAGCATTCTGGAAGACAAAAGTCCCAGATTGTTTCATTCTCAAAGAAACCACCAACACAAAATACAGAATAACAAGCTGGTAACTTCCAAAAGTCATTGTGCAGTTTAAGATGAATTTGCTGGGGGAAAAAAATGAGCTTATAAAGAAATTGGGCTGATAACCATTCTGTATGTTTTGGGATTTCAGGAGGAGGGGATTCACCTGGTGGCACTTCACTCCTACGAGTCATCAAATCCTGAGGATCTGAGTTTTCAGCAAGGGGATAAAATCAAGCTGCTCTCTAAAAGTGAGGCTTCATTCTTTTATACGTCAAGCATACAGAAACTCTACAATTCAATGGAATATATGATTCTAATTCACAATTGGTTCATCTTCAGTTAACCAAGACTGGTTGGAAGGGCAGTGTAACGGGAATACTGGCATATTCCCTGCATCCTTTGTGGAAGAAGTTCCTGCGCATGGCCAGTGATTTATGGCCAGCTTTTATAACACTAATCTGTTATAAAAGCTGAAAACACTGATTAACAATTTTTCAAAAGTTGTCTGCTTTGGTGATAAAATGTGCCACTTCTTATGGATTTTGATGTACTGAGTCCAAATATGATGATTACAATAGCTGATTATAAATGCTTAAAATGTTACATTTTCTACTTATGTACATTATTTAAATGACTTTTAGTCAAATATCTTTGCATTTGTTTATGTGGCTTCATATGAATTTCACCTTTCTTCATTATGTAACAGTTTAAAAAGAGCACTATATAAAGACTATCAAACTTTATATTAGAAAACACACAAAAAATAGGAGTGCATTTATTTAGAGGTCAACCTGACAGGCCTGGTCCAGATATTACAGCTATGTAGGATGTTGCAACATGGAGTCAGTTTCATTAGTTCTCCAGAATATTATGACATGTACAATGCTGTGCAAAAGTCTTAATTCACCCCTTATTTCTGTATATTTTGTGTCCAAGGAGTCAGACTTTCTTGTAATTTCTTAAAAGGGTCTTGGGCAATAATTCTTTAGTCTTTCACCTATTTTCCTAGCAAAATACAGAAATGAGGGGTGGCTCGATACTTTTGTACAACGTTATGTATTTAACAATGTAAAGCAAATGAACGCATGAAATGCAAAGATTATTTGCATTATACTTATTTTGCTAAAGGAAAAAGAAAAATATGAATTGTGGAATCTTTTCATACGTTCAGCAAATTGTTTTCTTTTCTTTGCAGTGTTACAGATTTCCTGCTGCTACAAAGCTCAAACCCAGTATCAGTGTAGAGGTCAGAAAGAGCTAATTAGATTTGAAAAGTGTATTTTTATACTTGATACATTTCCAGTTCATACAAGGCCAATTTCAGCCAAGTTGGGTGAATAATTTAAGATGAGTGGTCACCTGACACTTGGGCTATTTTTTTCTAAGATTCAGAGGTCAAAATACATTTTAGCCACTTCCTGGTTTCGAGTAAGAACTTTTGGTCTGGTTATGATGCCATAATACTGTAATCACTGAATCACCGATTAATATAATTTAAGTAATGCAGTAATAAAACTACCACTGATGTTATTAAAAAACATTTAATAATCACTTTCATCTTCCAGTAAATACGCTTATATGCTATACATTTGGTATATTGGTAAATTAATAAATAACCTATCAAAGACATTGTGGATTATTCGTAAAAATGATCATGATGATGTTCCTTCCTCCTCGTAGGCTATAGCTATGCCTCTCCTGCCCTCTACTGCTTTCACCACAGGTGTCTCTCCCAGCTTCTGCTCTAAACCAATCCAGCTTCGACCTGCAAGAAAAGATGCTGAAAAAAAATAAAATGAATAAATAAACACTTGTAGTGTTATACAAGATATACATAAGTGTCTACTTTTGTATAGAAATGTATGTATGTTGATTAGGTGGAGCACACTGTCATACCAGCTGAGTTTGTGTTGGCTACGGTCAGCGTCTGGTTCCTCAAGACCACAGAGGACCCATAAGCCGGCTCTGTAGGCTCACTGCTCAGGAGATTGTGGCTTCGCAGAGCACCAGTGATTAATGAAACGTCAGTTTCATCCTCCTCGTCATGCTGATCAGCCAAAGGTACATGACTCTGTCCTCCTACAGCAAGTTTGGGAAGAAAAAGGTTAGACGTGGCAAAATGAAACAACCTTCATTACACTACCGATAACAGACATATAGAAACATTTCCTTAAAGTCAAGGGTAATGGATAGCTAAATTCCTTTCAGAAACTGTTTATGAATTCCTGAGTTGGTGTTTTCAACCATATTATTACAGTAATATTCACCAATTTTACACTTTTAACATCCCATAGTCCCCTTTTAAATTAATCTGAAAAATATTTATCTAACTTGAAAAACCTTGAACCGAAATGCAGTGTATATAACAAACACTACATAAGGTACTTTCTGCTTTTTCTTTTTTTAAACAAGGGGTCACCTCAGCAGGTAGCGCCGCATGTTTGATTTAGCAGATTTGCGTCTCCTCCCCAGATTGAACCTGTGCTTTTTTTTGCTTGTTTGGAGAACATTAATATAGAACTTTAAGAGAATTCATTTAAGATGTGAAAAACTCCCAATCACACCTGGCAGGAGATGTCGGAAGTCTGTGACATATTCCTCTGACCATTCCCTCTTCCTGTTGCAGGCCACCTCCATCTCAAACGGCGTCACTACAGGTTTAAAAAACTCACTCGAGTCCAAAAGTGAGCTCTCTGGACATGCGATTAAAACAAAGACGTCAATTTCAAGAAAATTTGCCAGCTTGGGTACGTTCAGTTTCCCCATGGCAAACATATAGCTCTTCTTGCCAGCTCTCTTGATGGCATTCTTCAGCTGCTCAATGATAGAGAGGTAATCGGCAACCCCCAGAGTGCCAACCAGGATGCCGACCACATTGGCATCCTTGGCCCTTTCTATAGCATAGTATCTCTTCATCAGTGCGCGGTTGACGCTTATAGACTCGACCCGCCCCTTCGCTGTCACAGGGTCAAAAGAGCAAAACGAGCACCGATTCCAAGTCATCATGAAGTTTCGCAGGGTCGCTCCCTCCTGGCCCACATAAAACATACTGCAGTCCATGATGCTTAAACCGCTTTTCAAAGTGAACTGACGTCCAAACTGATAGATGACCTGGCCGTCGTCTTGCTCAGAGAGACGGGCATCATTATCTTCTCTTTTAATCCACCCATGACTGTAACACTGCTCCCCTTCAACAACAATTTCAGAGGTAACAAGGTTTGGATACTCTGGTGACAGTAGAACCAAAAGATCATCTAAGGGAGGAAAAAAAAAAATAGAAATTTATACTGGTAAATATCTGTGGACTGATGGCACTGATCATAACACAAAAATCGGTGTTGAGACATCCTAATTCTAAGGATCACACAAACTTTTGCAAGGTGACTGCTAACTTACTAATGGCATGAGCATAGTTGACATCATAGAGGATGATTATGTGACTGTGTCTGTCAGGGTAGAGTTCTCTGAAGGAGGCGCCACACTTCTCCACATCCACTGCTCTTTGCTCAAAGATGTATAACAAGGGTAGCCTTCTGGATGGGCTAAGGCAAGCACTGCCATAGTGCACAATGCAGTCAGCTCCAACGTGTTCTGCAGCGACCTCATCCACACAGCAACTGCACATGAGAGTTCAACAAAAGACTAAGTGTTAAATAAGTCAACACCCTTAATAGATGAGGAATTTCCTTGCACACTGTTTTATATAGCACTGAATGCTGCTTTTATATCAAAATAAAACTCCCAGTAAATAAAAGAACAAAAGCTTTATATTCTCATGTACTGAAAAACCGACCTGACATGGTCTTGGGAAGTTGACAAGTTTTTGTCAAATATATCAATGAATGTAACCTGCCACCATTTTTAAAACCCAACTTTACTTGATGACTCAAATACAGTGTTGCATGTGTGCATTATTGCAATAATTTCTTAAATCTACTGTGTTACCTTCCATAGGATGTATCACCCAAAATATATGACTTGGCATTAGTGTTTCTCTCGATCTCCTCCGCCACTGCAACTGAATCCACCAGCAGCTCATCAGGAAACTGCAGAGCTACCTGCACACACGTCAATCAATGTAATAATGAAAATATCCAAAGTATAAATTAGGCACTGTTTTATATTTTTCAACTGCAGTTGCTATAATTTAAACAAAAAAAAGATTTGACATATTTGGCTACTCGACCATAAACGCTTTTGTAAACAAATGGGAGTGACATCTTAAAAAAGCAAAATGTTGCTCCTTACCTTTTCAAACTGATGCTCACGGATGAAGTCGCAGGTTTTCTTAATCTGGTAAAGCTTTTCCACTTCATCCCCAGGTGTGCTCGTCTTCACTGCAACTCCCACCACACGCTGAATTACAGTTTCCGAGCTGCTGCTAAACGCATCAGCCATGTCTGCACTGTGAACCCGTAGAAATGCCTGCAGAAACACAGTAAACTGGATTCAGGAACCCCGTTATTTATAATGAAAATCTGACTGACGTTAACGAAAGTCATAAAACTGAAAAACAGCACACAGTGTGGAAAATGTAGTTTAGCTGTCTGCTAGCTTAGCTGGAGCTAGATTCGCTATAGGTGTCCGCGGAGCCTCTAAACAAAGTGCTGTTTCTAATCTGTCAGGTTGTGTATTTGTAGGCCTACACAACGTATACTCACAACTCAGTCATGGAGTTACTTGTGGACTTATAAATGTTCACTTGACAGCTACACACGTGTCAACATGATACTCCAGCCCTTTTACTGAGGAAATGACTTCCGGGTCAAATGTTTTTCAAAATAAACGTTACCTGGCATAACTAAGAAAATACATTTTCTCTTTTGCTCGTCCGGTAATTACAACCTCATCAAAAATGCCTCTGCTATCACTACTAAAGCTCTCAGTTCTAGATGACTGAGTTGCAGGTATATAGGTTTCCCATTATTGTAATGCTCAAGGATTATTGATAGATTTTGAAAATGGAAAGGAAAGCAGATCAAGCTTCCTTCACTTCACTAAAAGCACGAAATTCACAGACAACAGCTAAATCAATCTTACATTTATTGATAACAAATTTTATTTAAATAACACCCAATATTTGTCCCAGAATCTTTCCCATATTTCTGGAAAAGAAATGTACAGAAATCTTTGTGCCTCAGTATCTTATTATGTTCTCTCCAGTATTTAAAGACTGGCATATACACATAGATAGATCTATCTATCTATATATATATATATATATATATATATATATATATGTATATATATATATACACACATATGTTCAGTAACTACACATTAGAAAAGCTTACTAAGTGAATTGTCAATTTGGTTCCAGCAGCCATAAAACAATAGAATAAAAATAAAATTAAAAAACTGAATGGGTGGTGCGGTAGAAGTTTTTGATCAATGAAAGCATTTATCAACCTTATCAAAAAACTTCCACGAGTGATCAGGTGGAGGAGCTGTCCTTCCATAAGTTCTAGTTGTAAAAAAAGATCACCACTGCCCTGGAAATAACAAATCATAGCACCAAAAGGGTGTAAAAGTGGAGGGTTGTTGGCACATTCAGAGGATGCAGTGACAATTCAAATGTTACCACAGGTCATATTAAAGTCATTGATCAAAGTCCTGCTCACATCCAAACACGATAGAAACCCAGGACCACAGTGAGGCATGTGAACACTGAACCTGCAAGAGAAAAAAACATCACATGCAATTATTTGTACCAGCTGTATCTGTAAGAAAATAAAAGATAGAAAGTGTAACTACAACCCATATTTAACATGCATTTGTACCTGCAAGGTATTTTATAGTATCCAGTTTATGAGACTCCAACATGGTTTTCAAACCAGCCACTTCTGTTTCTATTTTCATGTTTGTCTCAGTCAAACAGCGTTCCTGTTCTGCAGTCTGTAAAAAAAGGCAAGGTGATAAAGACCCATGAAACATTAAAAGCAAGCATTAAAAACCTTTAATGGAGAATAGAAACAAATGACTGAATGCAGTGTGCTGTAAACTAAAAATGATTTGTGGTGCAGTTCAGCAGGTGTCCTGCATTTATACGAACCATTTCCATAATCTCAGTTCGTGTTTCTAGAAGTTTCTTCTCATGCTCTGCTCTCTGAAAATACAAACATGTGATTTTATGACACCTTTTGTGATACGACATTGGCACAACACTCCTTTACACATGTAAAAATAAATGCAGACAATGTTTGTATAACTGTGACACCATGGCATAAAATACAAACATAATTACAGGCAGAACTTCACGTGGGAGCAATAAAGTCGTGTAATTTTAAATTCAGTCGACTTATTTCCAAACAATAATTGAACTGATCTCCTCGAACACGTACCAATTCTTTCACCCGGCTTTTCTCCAAATTCATATCCAGCATATTGTCTGACTGCACTTTATTCATTTCATCCTGCAACGTGGTAAAAAAGAGACACACAAAAGAAAGTCACAACCTTTTTCTAAAGGGAGAGTTCAACCAAGTTAAGGTAAATGAAATACTATCAAGGAATGGGAAAAAAATGCTATTCACGAAGGTTAATACAGTCACAGTAACCACTTACTGCTAGTTGGACCTTGAGCTGGAGCAACTGGACCTTGAGTTTCTGGGAGAAAAAACACTGACACTGTCAGATTTAAGTGTAAGGAAACACTGGCACAAACACACTTTGCAGACATTCCTGTTTCTACTACTGACAAAACTAAACGATGGACGTCATACGTGATACACTGCCACTGCAGTAAGTGATCTTTATCGAACAAATTATTTTTCTTCTTAAAACAACTCAGAAAAAAAACATTTACCTCATTTTCTGCCAGCAGAGTAGAGAACTCGCTCTTCTCAAGGATCACCATGTCCTTCTTTACAGTGGCTATCTGAGACATCACACGCTGCAACATGATCTCCTGCCAAGATCGCACAAAACCTTAAAGGGTTCACGATGAAAATAAAATACTGCATTGCAAGTGGAAAACACCAAATCCAGAGCTTTTAGAAAAGTTATTGCCGCTGTGGCTTTGACAGGCACAGCATGGGGTGGGGATTTAATTAACATACCGATATCAAACCACTGTAATGCTGTGATGCATAGATAGTAATGTGAAGTATATATGATAGCCTTGATCTTCCACTTTATAGCCTTTACCAAGGCTCTGGGAGAGCAAAGCATTCACATACAGTAAAGAGTGGTTTAACCTATAGAAATAATTAATTAGTGGAGATAAGTGGATGGATACCAGAAGAGGTAAAATATTAAATTATAACAAGACTTAGCTCTTATTTTTGTCCTCATATGCTTTCTCTAGATCCACAAAGACAAAGTGCAACTCCTCCTCCTCTATACTTTTCCATCAACACAAAGCAAACATCACATCTGTAGTGCGCTTTCTCAGCATGAAGCCATACTAGTGCTCAATGATCATCACCTCTCCTCTTAACATAGCTACAACAACTCGTTCCTGTATCTTCATGGTATGGATCCATAACTCCATCCCTCTGTAGTTACTAGAGCTTAACATGTGACCCTCTCATTCTCCAAAATTGTGAAACAATCTGGATATAAAGTCCACCGCCATCTTTTACTGGATATTTTCATATTTCCACAGGTATCACACATTTGTCATCTGGACCAACCACTTATCCACTCTTCATCATCTTCATAACTTCACCCTCCTTACTAAACCTTCTCCACTTCCTGATTCACTAACTTTCGTTCATCCATCCTTATTCTTCCACCAGCTCTCAAAGTACTCCTTCCATCTTCCATCCTGCTGCACATCCTTTCCAGCTTAATCTCTCTGCTTAGCCAACTGATACAAGTCCTTTTCTCTTACCTTAGTGTCCAGCCTCACATTCAACTCACTCTAAGGCCTTTAGACATGAAGTCCAGGAAGAACTATTAATCGTGCACAAGCAATGTCAGGGTGGCTGCCACTTGGAAATTCCAGTGATATATGGATTGTGGAATTTTTATCATTAATACTGACTTAATAAGACGTGGAATATTATATTATATTGCTAAAAAAGGGTTTTTGAGCAATATTATTTAAAAAGATGTCAATTTTAACATCAAGAAAAAAAAGATATTCCTGTATCACAATCAGTCTTAACACTGTTAAAACACAGAGCTAGTAAGAGTGATCATGGAGAGCTGTATCACAGATTGTCCTCATTCTCATCAGACTCCTCAGACATTCCTGTGCCATGAATTTCCAAACTAACTCACCATGGTCACCAGCATCCAAAGTTTCTAGTAACACGAGCAATGTTTGTATTAAACTACACAGGTCACAGTGTTTTCATAGTACAATGATCAACACAGCGATCCTGGTTCACTGACCTTTACAGGACCAGAGACAAAGCCTTTGAGTGAACACAGAGAGGAAACACAACCAGCGGCTGCACACAGTGCACATTATTGTACTTATAGTACATTTAGAGGTGAGACCTCCTGCTGTCCTACCTGCTGCACTTTGGTTACCATGTCACTGTAAATGACATCCATGTTAGAGTTTGTCATCTTCACCAGTACGCTGACCATTGCTTCAGACTGAGATGTAGTGAAACCTGTTCATAGAAAAGAAATGTTATTTATAAATGAAATCAATGCAGCCTATTGTTTTAAAAGAAATATAATGCTGTATATTTTTTAATTAAACAACTAACCATTTTCCTCAAGGAGTCGCACCACTGCGTGCGTATCAAAGAACAGCTTCCGGCCTTCAGCCTTTGGAACGTCTGGTTTTAGATCATACTGGAAAGCTTTGACAGAGGTTGTAAGAAACACAGGTTTTTAGCATGACCTAGACACTGGAAATACCTACTAATAAATATTAACATCTCATTTAGGTTGCTGTATGTAGCTTTTGATTTTTCAATCTATTTTTTTTATCTGAAATGAACCATTCCATTTTAAATTACACACACACACAACCCCATTTCCAAAAATGTAGGATGCTGCGTAAAATGTAAATAAAAACAGAATGCAATACTTGCAAATCTTAAAAGCCCTCATTTATTTACACTAAAACATAAACATAAAGAAACATGAAAATGTAATACTGACTCATTTTGAATTTGATGGCAGTAACAAGTCTCAAAAAATTTGGAACGCGGTCGTGTTTACCATTGTGTATCATCCTCTCTTATTTTAACAACAGCCAATAGTAGGAAAAGTAGGAAATAATATGGAAAAAGGAAAGGGGAAAGGGGAAGATAGAGCACAGATACATAAATCAATAATCTTCCTGTGGTGTGTGTGTGTGTGTGTGTCACAGTGAGAGTGAGTTAATGTGTCTTATGTAAATATACTTGATAATGATGGTGCCCAAGAACCACCCAGTACCTGGCAGAGCCAGTTTAGCACCATCACAGTCCAGAAGTGGACTTTTATTTTGACATGCACACGGGCTACAGTAACTCTTACCTGTTACTATGACAAACTCAAAGTACCCGTACTCATTTAAAGTCTCGCGTGAGAGGGTTTTGAAGGACGTATGACGGCTGTCATTGGAAGAAAGGAACGTCCAATTCACTTGTGCACTTTATGTATGTTAACTCATCACGGCCAAAAACTGCCATTTTTATGGGTCGTGGCGACGTTAAAAGTGGCTGACATGCAGTCACTGACTGATTGATACTGTAAGCGTTAGCGCTGGTGTTTGTTACCTCTCACGGACATCCATGTCACAGCAGACAAATGCGTAATGTTCACTCCAGGAGTTCGTCTCCATCTCAGCGGTGTCTTCTCAAACTTGCTAAAAGATGGAGTGACGGTACACTGAGAACACGCTGAGGCGCTGACGAAAATCGATGTCGCTGCAGGCATAAAAATGCTAGCTCTGTCTTGAGGATCATACCACTTTTCTGGGTGGTTAAAGTTAAAAAGTTTAAGTCGAGACTGGCACTGTTTAAGCACCATCGTCAAGGAGAGCGTGTCCCACTAACGGCGAGTTTTGTTTGTTTTTTTTCTTTACCAAGGCTGTACTTCCGTCTGTGAAGAGCCTCAGATGGTAAATTTTCACAGTTACGCCTGTATCGACCCTTTCACCTACTGTTCTCCGGACTACAAAACTGACAAAGAACCATCAAACTACCGGTCACGCCTTTCAAAATAAAGCACAGATGTGCCATACTTGATTGGGTGCTAAGTGATACTGGGTATTTCCTGTACAATTAGTACCAATATAGTCCCCGAAAATTTCAAATTAAGTAGTACAAATACATCAGAATGAATGTAAAGCTCCTATTGTACTAATTAAGAAAGAAAACTAATGTTTGTATATTTGATGATTCATATTTCAACCTTTTAGATTTGATTTACTGAACTGAGAATTTGAGAATCTGCTCCCATCTATACCATAGTTTGTACACTCCTGTGTTTTTCTTATAAACTTGAAAATGATTTCCAGTGGTTATCCAAAAGAAATAAATATGAATGATCACAGTAAGGCTTTCTTTGAGCAGTTATGTCATGGCTTTGAATGAACCTAAGTGGAGTGGGATGGTATTGCAGGTATCTTTTAGGAACTTGTCAGCCTGCAGGAACCTGTGCAAGACTTCAGATGATTTTGGATCCAAAGTTGTGCTTTGAGGTAATAATTTATAAAACAAAAACACACAAAAAAAAGCCCCAAGAAGACAGTTTCATATCAAAGTTGATACTTTTATATTGTACAACTGTACTAAACTTCATCAGTTCTCTACAGCACATCATATATAAAATACATGATCACGTATATTAACAAGCATTTGCACCTATGTCTTCTCAGTTGCAATAAAGAATAGGAAGTGCCTTTCTGGCTGCTTAA
>VUQG01000485.1:0-33161 GCA_015106755.1 Etia nguti
TGTCCTCGTAAGTGGATATCAGACCCTTGTTGAGCAAAATTTAGTATTTTGGTCTAGACAACCCCAAATGTGATGTCCACAGATGTGGACGCCAGGTCCTAGGAGGTTAAAAATAGAAACCTGAGCAGGCAAGCAGTATCTGCAGTAGCTGCAATGCGACTACTAAAAACAAAAAAAAAGAAATTGATTGTAAGTACAGCCTTGTATTGTGACACACACACACACATAGTAAAACCACCCTCACAGGAAGACAAATGGTTTCCTCTTAACACCTGTTGTGGTTGTGGCTGTTCCTCCTCTGGCTCTGTGTGTTGTCTGTCTGATTTATGGCCTGGTATTTGTTGTTGCAAAGACTTTTATCACCAAGGACACAGGCACAAAAAAGTGCATCAACAAAACGTGTTGCTGTTTGAATAACAGTGACATTACACAATGTATGAATCAGATATTAGCCATGGAAAAAAAAAAAAAAAAGATCTGTAATCATCAAATAAACTTGTCAGCTTTTGTGGAAAGTGTGTCTGACAAGGTCTGAAGTTGGCAGGAATTTGCCAAAATATGCTCTAACCTCTTGTCTTGACTGCGTGCATGTGTCTGTGTTTTATTTTCTGTGTGGCTGGCCGACCGCTGACACAGTCACGCTGTCACTCAGACGCAGTCTTTGTTGATATGGAAAGCGCTTAACAAATGCTGCGAGGAAAAAGCCATTCACACCTCTGCAATTCCATGACTGTGAAACACCTCACTTCACTTCCTTCCCAGCAAGCCTGTTACCTCTTGACATTGTGAATATGTTGTTTTTAGAACGGTTAAAAAAGAAAACATTTCCCTCGCTGCTACTGCCAGCCAGCTTCTGTGGCCTGCACAAGGCCAGATGTCACAGCGAGAGAAATGGCTCCAATTGGCCCCTAATTTTACATTTTATATATAAAGCCTTCACTGTGGTTTATGTGTGAGTACATGGTGAGCACCAATTGGATTTTTCTGGGAAATATAAGCCCTTAAGCGTACCCAACATGCTGTTTCCCTTGGCCAGGAAAGAAGACAAAGTGCGTAGCAAAAGCCAAAAAAGAAAGAAACTGAGCAAGAGAGTAGGAACATAGAAAGGGACAGAGAGGAGAGAATGTGAAGAGGAAGATGGCAAATTGTGGAGAAACAGAAGACAGGAGGTGGGTGCACTGAGCCACCTGAAAGTAGCTAATAAAACTAGAGGAGGACGCTAAAAAGGAAATGGACAGTGACAAGAACACACCATTAATTCAGTTTCAATTCCTGGAGTCTCTCTTTCTCTGGAGTCCAGTTGTCTGGAAAATTGTCAGGACCAAGAAATAATCTGCCTCTTAACCCTGTGTAAAACAGATATTTGTCATTTTTACAGTGGTGGGCAGATTTTGTTACCTTTGGACACAGCCAGGCTAGCGGTTTCTCCCGCTATGCTAAACTAAATTAGCCGGCTGCACATGGTAACTTCATATTTGGTATATGAACATGAGACAGGATAATATCCTTCTCCGGTAACTCTCCCTTATAGAGCCTATTTAGTCTGTCCCTTAATTAAAAACCAGACTTATTGGAAATTGAATAAGTGCAGTCTAACATATTGTAATGATTTGTGAATTTGTTATATTAAATAGCACATTCAGAAGCTTTACAGGATATTTTGACCCCTTTTTGGTGCAAGTTAAAATTTAGAACATGTATATACTGTGTGTGTATAGTGTTGTAATACCACTAATATACATGAACATTCACTGTGTATATGGAAGTATTATGCATCTAATGAAAGATGAAGCAAATAGGAAAGAGAAATGTTCATATGACACACGTGGAGTTTCACCTGCCTTGACATTGCAAAATGCATACACACCACACATGCACACGCACACATGCACAGACATACCCAATCAGAGCTGTCTCCAGGTCACTTCACTGTCGGCGTGTTTGGTAAATATGCCATCCTTGCCTTCCCAAGTCCACAGAGAATGTGAAGCTTTCATTCATCTGATTAAGGGGTGAGGACAAATGTGCCCTTAAAGGCGAGGCCCAGCAATGCTCCCCTAGACACACACACACACCCACACACACATGTGTACAACACCTTAACAGGGTGTAGCCCCAACACAGGTGCTATCCCACATGGGTCTTTCCAAAACATAGTGGACAATGGCTTAATATGATAACACTGAAACACCTGACCTGCAAGTTATTTGGTAGATTTTGTAGGAGGTTTCTTAATATTACCAATGAGTCATCTAACAGAGGAAAAACCACCACTTTCATGACAAACATTTCCTACATGTTCAGAAAATGTTTGTCTTTATTTGCATAGTGAATACTGAGTGACTATTAGAGCTTTCACTCTGATTTTCACTATATGATAACAAGCAGAAGTAGAGAGACTCTGTAATCTGTACAAAAGAGCAAGAAAAGAAATATTATCTCATTTGTCATATGATCATGTATGTAATATTAACAGAATATCAGTTTTAGTACTGGTATATTTTTAATCCTTCTGTAATTTCAAGGCTATGTTAAGTGATAGACTACAGCAATCAACAATTTATAAAAAGAAAGAAAGAAAGGCAGATTTAAAGTAGAACAAGCCTGATTCTATATGACTATGTTGTAACTACTTTTCCCACTCATCTGATCAATTTATTTGCTCCACCTTTATTTGCACTACATTAGTCTCTATAGTAGTCTCTATAATAGTCATAACCTTTCACTGTGGCGGTTAGTTGCCTTACACTCGCATGTCCAAGATGTATAAGTTATAGCGTAAAGTTCAGTACTAGTTCTAAAGTGAAGAAGTCCGACCATGTCAGAAATCAGATGTTTTATAATTGTCTTGACTGGCTACACAGGAATGGGGAGTGAAATGGGGGCAGTGATGCAATAAAATCAAATCAAATATATGCAATAAAATACAATTTTTTAAAAAATAAAATGAATTAAGCACACACTTTGCAGACTTTCTCTTGAGGGAAACAATGTGAAAAGTGCCACCAGGAGTCTGAAGTACAGTGTCCCACGTTTCACTCTGTCTTCCACACAATGTGAACATCGTGGCATTATTCAGATTTTAGGCTAAAAATGTAAATACTTTATAAACACCAATATTTAAAAGCATAAAATTGGAGTTGATTGCCTTCTGGAATACATATGTAATATCTTTCTCGATGTCTATTGTCTCAGCCGTAACATATGGCGAGGAAAGCCCGCACGAGTTCAATTTCATCATCAGAGTTTTCTATGGAATCTAAATTCCTCTGCTGAGAGCACAAGCATGTGCACGTTCATCCACAGCTCACACACCTCCGCTCTGTTATTTATGATCATGTGCCATGTTTCCACCCCCCACCCCGCCCCACCCCCTCCCTTTTCCCCACGTGACTCTCCTCCTTCCATGCTTAACCTCACCTCCCTCTCTTTAACCTCCTCTCTCACTCTCGCCTTGTAATCTTAAATAGGTTTCACATGGAGTTGTGGTCAGGCCTTGTTTCTCTTGGCAGAGGCATGTCACTGCAGACACTTCCTCTTTGCTTCTTTGGAGGATGAAATGTTTTATTTCTGGTTAAGAGTTTGGGCTCTGCACCCCCAACGTCTTTTGATTTATGTATCATTTAATTTCCTCCAAGAAAATTAGATGCAGCACGACCCCCCCCCCCCTTTTTTTTTTTTCCTTCCAGTAAAGGGGTTGGGGATGATACTGTGGTGGGGCTAGGGGTGATTATTTTGCATAAGAGCTCCTCTTTGGGCCTAAGTTTAGTTTAGTTTTCTTCCTCAGTGAACAGAGTTTTATGAGTTCAGTTAAACTCCAGTTATACATTTTTTCTTCGTATTTTGTTCATATTTAATTATAGATTGGGTAAATTTTAAAGGGTAAGTTACTCCCCACTCCCTTTGTCTTGTATTACAGCACAAAAATCTGCAGTCAAAACTGATATCGCGGGATGTCAACTTGGGCTTAAAAATATCAACATGGGAAATTAATGTGAACAAATGGCGTTATTTTTCTGATATCTTATTGAGAAATGGATTAATGCAGAAAACTAAAGATACATTACTTAAAATACTGCCCCTCCCCCCCATTTGTTTGTATTCACTTAGAAAAAAAACAATTTATAAAATATTGATCAGAAATAACAGCTCTGCATCAGTCCTAATATTAGTCAAACATATCGATGGGATTGATTATTAAGAATTTGCGCTTGTGGCATGTTGTGCAGTCTTGTTTTACACTTATGACTGATAAGTAAGTCATGAAGATAAAAGAATAAGCTGCTTCTTCTAGCTGCGACTTCTGAAGGTTAAATGAGTGTTTAACTGTTTGTTAAGCAAACATGCATATATTTGCTCGACGGAACACTATGTAACCAAGAATGTAGGTCTTTGCATGAAGTCAATACCTATATGTGTAGGTACTGGATACATGTATGTGTATGTGCACATGCATTTCTCTCTAAGCATGCATGTGAGGACGCATGTGTAGCTTCTTTTTTTTTTTTTTCTCGACTAAGTGTTTCGATATTGACCTTATAAACCTTATCTGTGTGTTGCATATGTGTGCTCACATGCCTGCACAGTGCAGGAAAGTGCAATGTGTTCAGAGAGGGTGTGTGCGCGCACCTCTCTGCACTGCAGTGTATGTGTGCAGGACTTGTGGAGTGATGGAGGAGAGGTTTTGTGGCAGGCGGGGTGGAGGGGGAGTTGTCGGGGCTCGCTCCTGTAAATGTGGCCGTTTGTGTGTGAGGGAGGGCGGGCGGGTGAGGCAGGAGAGAGCGGGGGGGGGAGGACTGGATGTAGCCCGCTCTAGACACAAGGGCGGATTGATAGTAAACACACACTCTGGGTCTAGTGGATCTGCTGCCGGTAGCCCGGCTAACAAGCCCTTCATTAAGGCCGTCTGATACACTCACTGAGCGCTTTTGTTGAAGTAGGAAGCGAAAAGTACACCAGACAGATTTGACCTGAGAACGCTGGTATGTGCTGCCAGCAGTCACAAGCTCTTTTTTTCCCCCTCTCCTCCACCTCGAGAAGGGTTTATTTTCGTCGTGCTGAACAGGTTGTCTCATGGCACGCGGCCCCCTCTTACCTCCACCAGGGAAATACTGCAGAGAAAAATACAGATTTTTTTTTTTTGATTTTTTTTTTGCTGTGTACGTGTAGAATATATGTCACAGTGTGCTTTGGTGGTTTTGTAGGCGTTTGCATGTTTGGATATGTATGTGTACAGTGCATTTGTGGTGTGTGCATACTCGAACGTTCAGCATTCACATTCACATTACATCTTTTTGTACTTTTTGTACGAGGTTTGTATTCTTCTTTAAATTGCACCTGTACAGTCTAGTCACCATACACTGCTCATAGCGCTCCTTACATACGTAGGTGTCGATAGACATGCAGTCACTTTTTCCACACTGTCTAAACAGTGTAAGCTTTAACTTTATTTTACCGCTTCAATTTTTCGGTATCGTCCATCTGTGTGCTGTCTCACTTCCAGTTATTCCATGACCACAGTATGCTTTGAGATTATTACGGTTACAGTTTTCCATCTCCATGGAAATGTTGATATTCAAATAACTTTTTTATTCCACTTATATGCGTTTCCTGCCATGTTCTAGTGCTAAAAAGTGTCGGGTGTGTTTGTTTAACCTGAGCTTTGCCGTGTTCTTATTTATACTCTGTTATTCTTTGCTGTATCTTGTTACCATTTGCCGCTCTAACAGCTTAATTTGCTCTCTCAAGTCAATAAAGTTTTGTGTTGTCTTACAAGGACAACAAGACCTCACATACAGTGCTGGATGTGCCATAGTATATCACTCAACATACAGTATATATATCCAATGTGTTAAAAGTGTGCACTGAAACGGCATCATATAGGGTGTAGTTGTGGCTAGGAATGGAGGTGCAGTACAGTGACCAGTGGGGCATAAAGGCTGCTGTTGTGTCCAGGGTTTCATGTTGTGGTACCCCAATGACTGAGAGCACAGGAGGCCAGAGGCGGCTGGCAGCCTTGAGCAAAAGTAAGCCCTGGAAGTGCCCATCCTCATTTGGTAACCCCGTTAAGATGGCTTCACTGGCTAAAATCCTCTGGCTTATCTGTCACAACGCAAGACTGAATCAAAACTTGTGACAACTTTTTCCTGTAGTAATTTTTGTAGATGTTAACTGTTCACTAACAATAAAGAATTGAAAGCTGATGAATATATATTAGTAAATGAATAACTAATAAATAGGCTTCTCATTTTCTGTCAGCCACAGAGCTGTTACAGTTATAAGAAAAATCTGAATCATTAGCAAAGGAAGGTGGGTGGTTTCACATAAGTCACTAGGTTGTCTTGCAAATGTACTTACTCCCACTTTTTTCTATATGTAAAGTAGTAGTAAACTGTTGTGCTTTCCCTTATAGTTAGTCATGGATGCTCATATTCAGCATGGCCAACATTTGAAACAAAAAAATTAATCTGGATGAGGTTAGTAAGACGGGAACACAGCTGCTGTTTATGCCATAAATTTTCATTTTTACAGCCAATCAGAGAAAGGCATCAAACGTTTTTTCACCTGTGAATAATGAAAAATTATTCTTCTAGAGACCAAAAATAAAAAAAATTGAGAGAGAGAGCTAGAAATGTGCATTATAGACCACCTTTCAGTACTGTGGACAATACAACAGTGTTCATCCTTCTTACCTTTTTAAGTGCAATAGGACATTTCTGAACTTGTAATAAGAAAAGGTTAAACTCAACAAACTATTTGTTTATTTCTCCTCTTTCTAGAATAAGACCATTTTATTTGTTTTAGAACTTCTTTTTCTTTCGTTGTTCGTATTGTTCCAGTCTGCAGATATTTACCCCCTCTAAGATGATGTTTGTAATAAATTTCTGATTGTGTAAGTATTGAACATTTTTCACGTTCCACATTGAATCAAACTTTTAGTGACCAGGAATCACATTTTGACTTTATTTCTGTCTTTGAAGAAGTAAATGTTCAATTAAAGATCAAAAGAAGATCTAAATTACTTTTCCTGTCAGCATCAAATGACCAACAGGCCTGTGGAAGTAAATGTGCCTGCCAGCCTCCACAAAGCATGTCATTATGGGAGCCTGACCCTCTCTGTCTCGCTACTCTCATCACTGAATTTGCCATGCAATTTACAGTAGTTCTGAGAAATCATGATAAATTCTCTCTTTTTTTTCAGTAAACCTACTATCAGTCATTGCATGCATTGTAGTGTTGAGGAATAAATGTTTGTAGGTTCAAGCATGTGACCTTTGGTTTTTAAAGAGGTCTTAGAACCACAAGAGGAAACTTGTCATTAGAGGAATATGTGGAAACAAGGATGTGGCAGGAGCTCCGATTGACTATCACTTTTCCAGCCACCCATCTTAAAGCTCTACAGTTAAAGAGGCACAGCTGACATTTTATTAAGGCGGAATGACTGTTTTAAGGATTCGGGACATTTTCGAGGGTGGCGACATGGATACAGATGGGATTTCGAGCATAGGTTTCCCAGCTTGGTTAAAGTCTAATGTGTCCACCTTCAATTATACTTACTTACTTTTTTTACATTTTATTTTTATTGTCCATTTTTCCATGTTCTTTCATCTTTTCTCAGTTTTTTGCAAATTTAATTTCCTCTCGTATGTGCATAGCAGCTTAACACTCAAACTCTTGAACAGATTCATAAAGGTCGGTTTCAAAACTGCTTTCTTATAGGTACTGTGCCCAGTACTTTCTTTGACCCTGGTTGGTGGGGCTGGATGTAAGAATACAAATGTACAGCACATTTAGGTCTGACGTTAAACACTAGATCCCATTACCCTACCCTGCTAGCACCTATGTACTAAGTTTATGTGATATCACATTAGCCTCTTGCGAGAACTGTGAAAGCAATTCTCTGGAGGATTCAGCAAAATTTACTATCAAAACAGCCATTTTTGAGTAATTTGTGCTCCAGCAAATCTGTAGGGAGCTGCTAATGAATGTGACTATAAAGTATAGATTAGTCTATCAGCATTATTAATATGTGTGATTTAAAATCTTTTACCAGATGTGACTGCTCTGCAGTGGGCTATGTGAGTATTTGATATTTAACTGGTCATTTTTATTGCATTATTGCTATGTTTTTGTTACATTTAATAAGTTGTGACTGTCTGTGGCAGTACAAATGAACATAACTGAAAGTAGCTTACTTTGATAATAAATAAGATTATGTCCTAATTGCTTAAAGAAAAAAGATCAGTTTCACTTTAATTCTGACTAGAGTCAAGCCACTGATCAAGCCTTGGCACTGAAAGCAGACAGATCTTTAAAAATAACCATTGTTCATTTTTGTATTCATGTTCAGTTTTTGGCAAACTCACAGGGAGCCAATAAAGAATGTGGAAAAAGAGCCACTTGCAGCTCAAGAGTTGCAGGTTCTTGTCCTAAATCGCCAGATCTGGAAAAAAAAGGCAACTTTGGCGAATGTCCTGAGTTGATTCTTCTTAAATTGCCAATAATTCATGCATGAATACATGAATATAGATGGATACTGTCCACTATGGTGTTCATTACAGTACACTTTTCTGCTGCCTTTAACCTGAACCCAGTGGGCAGATGAAGGACCTTACTGTACAAATTGTTACTTTACACAGTTTCTGCTTCGTCATCAAAACCTCTTTGACTCAGACTTTTTGGGTCATTTTGAGTCAGCAAGTTTTACCACATCTTCAAACTGAGAGGTCCTTGATGATTACTTTCTTTTTTTTTTTCTCGCTTGCTTTGCCTTTATGACTGGCGACACGCCACCACCAGGAAGCTCGTCCACATCACCAGAGAGCAGCCACTGCAATGCATCAGCTTAGTCCTTTCCATATATTTAAGTGATTGCTGACATAATTTATGAAGGGAATGAAAAATAAAGTCTGCATTGCAATAACATTAAAAAAGAGAGATCTATAATTTATTTGGTCTGCCACAAGTCAGCACTCTACGCCACCAACCCCCCTACGCACATCTCATTTCTGTGCATTTGCAGATTTCGCCTCCCTCCTCTTTTCCCTCTCAGTAGCACAGGGGGCCCATCTTTAGGGGGTGGTAGGTTGCTTTTTGGGGGTGTTTAGGGGTATCAAGGTAGTCCTGGAGGGGAGTCGGCGCAGGACTTTTGGCTCCGGCCTGGAAATGCCTTCACGTTTACAAACAAACTGGCTCTTTCGCTCGCCCTGTTTGCCTTTGTGGCTTTAATTTTTTTTCAAGGCCTGTACAGGCAAACACACAGCAGGAAACACTGGCTTGTTGATCGCCTTCACAGAACAGCTCATAAACCCAGCCAGTATGAATGTAAGGGGGCCTGTGTGTGTGCGCACGCGCGCATGTATCGGTTGTGTACTTCAGAGGAGCGACATTTCCTCCTCCCCCCTTTTTCTTCTTCTTCTTTTTTCCTAATCAACCTAAGGAGTGTTATGGAAGTAAACAACCAAATAATTATTAAGCGTTGAATCATGCGATTGAGGAAGAGGAAAGCTAACACGTCCTTAAAGTCAGGTTTCACTGTAAGTAAGAAATTACAGTTTGATTGTCCAGCCATGTTTGTCTGTTCCTGTTTATGGATGTTGCTTGGAAACAATACTAAATCACATTGTTCAACATGTGGCATCTTCTCACACTCTCTCTTTTGCCCTCTTCCCTCCTCACTCAGCCGCTGTGCGTTTGTAAACATGCAACTGGGATACATGGCCTCATTGTTTTGCATCATTATTACTGACAGGCCTAAACGACTTGAATGATGGGAAGCCCTCATACAAAATTAACCCAGCCCCGTGTGTTTACCCTGCCTAAATCATGTTGCTCATTGGCTTGAAACAGAATAAGGGGGAAAATGGGCCTCACATCCTGACATCTGCAAAGCACCTGTCCTGAGCCGTGCATGCTAGCAGGGCCAGAGCACATTCAGACAGCTATCTCCCCTCATTTTACTCTCCGGCCTTGCAAAACGCCATGACTGTCATTTTGAAAAATGTGTTTCAAAATGTGTTTTCTGCTAAATATTGTAGCCTACCTTACTAGGATGATGTCCTAAATACATCGTGATGATGTCAGCTGATTTAATGTATCCTTATCCCTACATGCAAGTGCATTTTCTCTGTCAGTTAATGCCTTTATCCATGTTTGAGTGATGCACATTGTTAAAAAACAAAAGAAAATCAACTTGTATACCACCCAGCATGAATCATATTGTAATTGTAGGGGTATGGCCAGTCTCTTCCCTGGACACATGCCTTGTTTTACCATTCATTATTAGACAGCTCTCCAGGATCACATGACTACCTGTCCCACAAACCTCCCACCAGACGTTATCAGTGGTTGTACAGCAATAGTTTCCTGCGAGGCTTTTCTTGTTGGAGGGAGTTGTGTAAGGCACACTGGCTGAGAACAAAGCTACGCTTCTACAAAAGGGAGGAGGGTGGCACTGCTGGGAAAGGTGCCTGGCCTTCATCAGCCATCGCCACCAATTCGGAAGTGAGTCACTCCTCTGGCGTGTGCAGAATCTCTCTCAAAGGTCACCTGCGCTGACTGCAGCACTCCTCCGTGCCATTGCATAATTCCATCACTACTGTAGCAGCAAGACTGCAGGAGAATGTCTGTATTTATATTTTAGACATTGCAGATCAGAAAAGTTGGACAAGCATTGAGAAGGAAAGCTACAACATACTGCAGGGAACTGCAGTGAAGCACATTTTATGAAAATAACCCACCATGGTTCATTGTTGTTTTGCAAATTAAGTAAATCTAAACTTGAAACAAAAAAACTGTGTTCATCTTGTTTTTTTTGTTCAAACTCTTCTTAAACACTTTCTCAGATTCTTCTTTTATATGACATAAACGATATGAGGTGTAATTTCTTACTAAATTACTGCTCTGTTACTGAAGCACATCAACCTACATGAGTAGTCTATCATGACATTGATCAGCATCTAAATGTGGCCGCTCATATGATTCAGTAGTGCTCAGTGGATGAAGCACTTTGCCTGACTGCTGAATATCTGTGTCTGTTTCCTGTCCCAGATAACTGCAGTATGCAGAGAGGCTGCCCTCCTGGCCCTGCAAGAGGACATCAAAGCTCAGCACATCGAAGCCAGACACTTTGAAAGTGCCCTGAACACTGTGAAGCCCCGAATCCCTGACTCTGTCATCCAGTCGTATACCAGCTATCAGCAGCAACACAGTGGCCTGTTTTTCTTCTGACCACACTGCTGTGGAAAAAGTCAAAATTAGGATTTTCTTCTTTGTATTTCTATTAGTTTTGTACAGTTAAAACATGTAGCTCTAGTCTGCTGCATTACACAGTGTTAAATGTTTTCAAACCACAAAGTTAGGCCAAAGAATCTCATCAGTTTTATAACGGTGACTTTAAAATAAGACTCTGTGTAGACTGCAGCATTGACACTACTGTCTTATTTTTTGGCTCTGAAGGATATGTTGTGCTGTCATGTTTGATCAAATAAAAATGATAATGTATTCATACTGTCATTGATCCATTTATTGTCTTTGGTTGCCTTATTTTAATCCCATATCAAAAGTGGTGAGCCAGTATGGTAGTTTGCACTGTTAAAGACGTCCAGCCCTGAATTTACAGCAGTGTCAGCGAGCTGAGAAAAGCCGTAAACTAACACGTCCCAAATCACGTTAAAGCAGTGCAGTCTTTTAGATCTGATTGGATTTAAATGCCTTCTATGCTCTGGTTTGTTGTAGCTTAGCATTCACCTATAAATCTGTCTGTCCTACATGTTTCCAGTGCGACTTTGTGTAATTTATGAGTTGTGGCTCTTCTGGATTTTGAATAACTGCTCCAGTCAAATCACAGGCTTTTCTGCGTTTTCAGGACACCTTGGGTAAAACTGCAATAGAATCTAGGTTGGTAAAAACGTTGTCTAACTGATTATACAGTTGGTGGGCAGCGTGAGCCCTCTAATCAGAATATTCCATATGCACATGGACATCTATGGAATTAAATAGCGGCATTAGACAAGGACCCCTGATGGTTCCTAAACCCCGAGTTTGGTGAACCACTGCTCAGCATCCACGGGGAGAAAAAACAGCCGGGGCTGGTATATTCATCACATCTATCCATGGAAAATCAACTAATTGCTGTAATCGTGAGATTTCCGTCCGCACTTCCGACCACTGAGAGCAGGGATCCAGGCGGCCATCTGTCGGTCTACCAGGATTTTCTTTATCATCAAGATGCTACATTTTTACATCGGGCCTGAAAAAACAACGACATCTAAGTCATTACTGCACAGCGGAGTCACTTTTACACTCCGCAGGTCTTTTTGTTCTATTCTTTTTTAAAACATTTGCTGACCCGAAATGGCACTGGGGGTCATTCATCTATTGATTTTTCCATTTGAATAGGATAAATTGACTTTGTATTGAACTTCCTTTTCTCATGGATCCGGATGTAGCGCATCCGCGACACCAATCAAACCAGACAGTCAGGAACAGAAAAGAGGGGGGTGGCAGGAGTGAGGAGGGGAGCCTTTCCCCCCTGGCTGCAGGGCAGCTTTTTTCTTAAGGTGGTCTGAAGCTACAGCGCAAACTACCCCGCAAATCCCCACCCCGCCGCCCAAGCAGAAATCAACACAGAACTCCTCCGATAGTGATTTCATATCAGAGAATCGTACAAACTGAACACTCATTGCCACACGTTGTATTTCCTCTGATGACACGAGTTAGTGCGTAATGGGAACATTCCACAGAGGACAGAGGACATCCTGTTGATGCTTCCTCTGTGAGTTGTCTGTACAATGACACAGCTGTGTGCGCATAAACTGGTTGGGTTCGAGTTTTTATTTAATTCACAGAGACTAATGAGTTGGATGTGTATGGATGCCTATTTCACAGCGGTAAACAGGTATCTACAGAGCACAGAAACGATGAAACTGCAGTTTAGGAGTAATTTTTACTCAATATATGATTCTTTCTTATTTCTATAACAAACTTTCTGCCCGATACCAGTCGTATGAGGTTCCTTGACATGTACAAGATTTAACCTAATTTAACCATATTTATTCAACTTATATTTCTCATCCAAACCCTATAATAATTAACTCTGATGTTGTTATTGTTGTTCATCTTACTCATATTTTCCTCTAAAATCCTTTGAAAATATTTTTGGTGCCCAGTACAAATATCTCAAACGCCCCTTTTAAAAACAATATTCGGTTTATTTTTCAGCTCATAAGGACCAACGTGGTATTTGGGTACACATTTTCGAAACCTGATCAAAAAAAAAAACAATCAGAAATTCTGAATCTACGTAGAGTGGATTTCTTTCCTGTTTTTGATGCGTGTGTATGGTCTTTGTACTAAAAGTGACAAATCAGCAATGTTATAAATAAATACGGCGTTTAATACGTCACTATTAGTCACATTACCCTCATTCACACCATTAATCATAACCCACAAGAACGGAAACTAGTATTTTTTTTTTCTTCCCCTAGCCCCCTCTGAGTCAACGTTTACGTTTAAAGAAATCCGTTCCACCTTAACCAGTGCACACATCTCTATCGCCCGGCCTTCCACATCTGCCCAATGAATCAGGAGCGGATGCGATGTATCCTTTTTCAGCGGAGTGGCTGGCCAATGGGAGTTGGATTGTCGAGCAAACACTAAGCCCTGAGACCCCATTCATCAGTGCTGAACAGGCCCGCAGAGCAGACAAGAGTGCACCGCTGTCTGCAACCTAACGACGCTTTTGCACAAGAGCGCAGATTTCCCGCAACAATAACTAACAGCCAGAACTCAAATACAATTCTCAGCAGATACGCGAGGAGGAGAAACTTTTGGATATAATCTCGCGCGTGTTTATTTATTTATTTTTTCCCTCTCAGCCTTCTTCATCAGAGCTCCGCCGTGGATTTACTTTATCTTGGGACAAATGCACGCGTAACACACGCTGAACTTTTCAGTACGACTTAACCGAGAAAAGAAATAAAAAGGGAATAACGCAAAGGGATACGTTCGCACTTGGATTTACAGACTGAATGTTATGCATTAGACCTCATAATCTACAGCTGGACATTGCCCCTTCCGTTTGGATGGAGTTTTGGTAGATTATTTGGTTGATGGATTCGACGCTATGGATGCTTGCATATAGGTATGCATCTTCTTAGTTATTTTACGCTTATTTTACGCATTTTGCTTTGGTTTTGGGGTATTTGTTGCCTGATAGTAGGGCACGTAGCTACCTAGAAAGCGCCGCTGCAGCGATAAAGTCCAAATGTTTTGCTGTGAGCAAAGATTTTTCGTCTTATTTTCCATGTGTTCGCCATGAAATAAAGAATCCGCTATGGGTTGAACTGATCGCGACTACTTGGTGAAGTTGATGGATTTCCACGCCAGTGTTGTTCCGAGGCTGTGCTGTAACAAACACCCCTCCCCCATGGCGGTTGTTTTCATTCATAAGTTTTGCCCGTCTATTCGGACGCGTCCTGTAATGTGCCTTGATCTCCGGCTCTGTGGTTTTTATAAGATCCTGTTTTTATTACTGCAAACAACGCCTTCTCATGTGAGCGCGTTCTGTGCATATGATCATATTTAAAGTGCGCCATTTGACGCAAAGACTATTAAATGTATAGAAAATATTTTTTTAATATAGTTGTAACGTGAGTCTGTTTATGTGCAAAGCAGCAAAATCAATCTTTCCGCTTTGATTGTAGTAGTTTTTTTTTTTTTTTAATCGTCAATAGTTTTAAGGAACCCTTCACGGGACACCTAGGCTTTATGTTTTTGTAAACTGTGTAAGTTTCGGCCTCCTGCAGGTCGGCTGTTCTTCATAACATCCCCAAAGGCTCAAGTTCAAATTCCTAATCGTATTCCTATAAATACAAATACGAGATATATATTGGTTCATATTAACGTCAAAAATTGGGGGCTTCTCGGCCCTGAAATAACGTTTTAATCCGACGACTTTCGAGCGTTTTTAAACTGCAGTCTATATTTTGTCGGAACTTGATCTGACCTTAGTTTTCTAGCTCTACTTTAGTCCCCGTTTCCCTGAAATCCTTTTTGATGTAGTAATAGAATACTAAGTGAGGCAGCTCATTTAGTTCCCTTGGATCGTGTCCTCGTTTCGTCGCCGCGGTGCATTTAAATGTTAACTAGTCATACAAATGTAAATGAGCAGGGGAAGTATTTGTAGGGCCTGCTGAAGTTTAGATGTGTGCCTGTTGGGGAGGAAGGTACAAAAAGTCTTGTTAATAGTCAACTTTTCCCCGGGTTGCCTCACTTAACGGGATCAAAAGTGACATATTGTCATGTTGACAGGGTGAAAACAGTTGGTCAGGATTAACTATAAAGACACCTGCAAATATTAAACTAGCTTGCACAGATTACTTATTTGTCTTTAATTAATAATCGCTGTTCAGCATCTTATGTTATAGCTGTACAATAACTGCTATGGTATGGGTCAAGAATGATTGTAACGATATATTAGTATTAGATTTTTGTTAGTATTATTTCTGAATCCAAAAACACTTGGGATTGTGTTAACCCCTCTTCCATGAGACTGTGTTTCCTAGAACAAGGATTTTTTTTTTTTGCTTGACTCTTTCTGATCATATCTCCTGCCTCTTGCTTGTCTCGTCCCCCCTCCCTCTGGCAGGTTTTCCGATGCATGTCCACGGTGAATGTCGGAAGTGGTGATTCCCCCAGATGGAGCTCCAAAGTCAACATGGCCCTGGCGGTTCATTAGTGGTGATCCAGCAGCCTTCCCTAGAGAGTCGGCAGAGGTCGGATTACGAGCGGGAGTTCCAGCATGCCGGCATTTTCTCTCTGGAACAAATCAAGGCCATCCGCTCTAGCAACGAGTACACCGAGGGGCCCTCAGTGGTTCGGAGGCCCCCTGCACCCCGGATGGTCTCCAGACCCCATGAAAAGCAGGAGAGGACTCACGAGGTCATCCTCGTCAATGTGAACAACAATTATGAGCACCGGCCATCAGGTCACCACCATCATGCTGGGGGCAGTGTGTTGGTTGGGGGACAGCAGTATGGCGGGTCTCGGGCACCAGGGCTCAGCCGCTCTACTAGCACAGGAAGCGCCGCCAGCTCAGGGAGCAACAGCAGTGCCTCCTCTGAGCAGGGACTCTTGGCACGCTCACCCCCCACCAGACCTGGCATTAGCTTACAGCATCACCACCGAGTGGATCGGCCTGTTCGGACTCAGCCTAAGCCCAAGGCACTTTTACAGCCCCAGCAGGGACCTCAATTTTACCAGCCTCCACTAGAGGCTCCACTCAAGCCCCAGGGCAAAGGGAAATCAGACTTTTCTGGCTCTGGCAACGAGGTGGTGGCTGCTGCTGGGCACCAGTTCATCTGCGAGCGCTGTGGGAAGTGCAAGTGCACCGACTGCACAGCACCCAGGAGCCTGCCTTCATGTCTGGCGTGTAACGGCCAGTGCCTCTGCTCTGCTGAGAGTGCACTGGAGCACGGCACGTGTATGTGCCTTGTTAAGGGCATCTTCTACCACTGCTCCAATGACGATGAGGGGGATTCATGTGCTGACCACCCCTGTTCACTGTCACGTTCCCACTGCTGCTCTCGCTTCCTGTGCATGGGATTAATGTCGGTACTCTTCCCCTGTCTGCTATGCTACCCACCTGTCAAGGGGTGTCTGAAGGCATGCCAGGGTTGCTATGACCGGGTTAAGAGACCTGGCTGTCGCTGCAAGAACTCCAACACTGTGTATTGTAAACTGGAGAGCTGGGCCCCACAGACCCAGGAAAAGCCTTCCTGATCGCTTCCCAAGGTCTCAGTGATCCCCCGTGCACAGGAGACTCTAGAAACGGATCTTATGATGACAATGATAATGATAGTCACAAATTAATGTTTATCAGACATTCTGAGCACCTCCCATCCACCTCCCCTCCTCGCTGCAGAACCCTAAGGAGCTAAGCAAAGGAGTAACGAAAACCACTCGATTATTTTTAGTTTTATTTTCTCTGGATCAGGACCATGTTTTTACAGACCAGTGTTTGCCTTAACTGTTTCTATGTCTATCCTCAGCTCCTCATTAACACTATTTTTTTATATATATGAAAAAGTTTTTCTTCCGTTTTAGGTAGGCACTTTCCTCCGGGTCTGTGTGCCTGGTGGGATCTGCCTCTCACCAAATCTGTGAAGGACGATCTACTATAGGGCAATTATGTAGCTGTTACCTGGTATTCATAGCAAGCAGGTATGTTTGAGTTTATTGGTTGCTACCACACTAAAACCGTGGTTTCTATGCTCATTTTGCATTAACGAAAGCACATCCATCTCATAGTATTCTCCACTTGGATATGTTTCTCTCCTTCCACCCGTCTGAACTTTTCATACACATTCTGTGGCATATTCTCCCATGTTTTTTGTTTTCCTTTTATCTTGTGTAAATTGTATGCTCAAAAATCCATAAGAGGAATTCTGGCTATTTTTTAAAAGAAAAAAAATGTCTGTTAAACATTTTTTTTGTTAAAAAAATATTTATTATGTGAAGCTCTATTATTTTATGATATTTATTGCAAGAGACAGTCTTAAATTTACTCATGTCTGAATATAACAAAATATCAAATACTTACTGAAAAATTAAAGGGTGGCACAAAAGAAAACTATGTTAACTTTAACGCAGAAAATATATTAATTAATGAAAAAATAGCACTGTCTGGTGTCTTGATTGCCCTGCTGAGAAGCAGTAACTAAATCTGATGGTTGGCCACTGGCTGATTTTTAAGGGAATGTGGGTCTGTTTCTTAAGTTGGGAGTTCAGTGGTGAACAGCAAATCACTGTTCCATGTGTGTATGCATGTGTGTGTATGTGTGTTCACGCTGGGTGTGGAATTCCTGTTTTATTTTTTTTCATTTTTTTTTTTTCAAAGCTACAAGTAGAAACAGCTTGTAGCTCAAAATGTGACTGTTTACATTCTTGGAGGGCTTCTTTGCTGCGATTCTCCTCGGTAACCTTGAAAGCTAAACAATACAGGTCATTGACATGATTAGCCCCGAAGCTGCTAGCATCAACAGAGCCTCCACGTTTCCAGAGTGAGTTATGCTCACAGGAAGTAGCTCTCCCTCTAAACCCCCCTCTCGTCTAACCCGCCAATAAGTCACCACAAAACTATGTACTGTAGTTTATTCCCTGGGCTTTAACGCAGCCAGATCGGGATGTTCCCGAACTCCCAAATGGTCTCCGCGCTGCAAACCCAAGAGTGTGTGTGCCTTCAGATATGAGAGCGGTCATTACGAGTAGCCGGGGCCACCTGTTCAAAGATAATAAACCGGGGCTATCAATGCTGGGCTTTTATGGTATGGTTCCTGCACTAAAGGCAATGACAGGGGCCAATCCAGCCCCCCCTGTGACCCGCAGTCCCCCATTTGGCCAGCTCTTTTTGTCAGTGAATTTATCACTTGGGAAGTCCACTGAACCCCGCCACCCCCACCACTGACACCCACGCACTTCTCCACCTCCGGGCCCCCAAGGGATGAGATCATCACTTTGAGAGTTGGTTGGTCAGCCACAAATACCAGCAGCTGGGGAAACACAAAAGGTGAACAGGAAATTCTCTTAGACAAAGGAAAAAATATACAGCAGCTTAAATTTGGAGAGCTGCAGCGTTGGCGACAAAACAACACAACGGTGTCTATTATCAGCTGCAAGTGATCGCAGTGGCCTTGGTTGCTGTTTGCAGCATGCCTCGGATCTTTGGATTATTTAGAAGGTCTTCAGCTAATGTAAAGTAGAACCCACTGTTAAAGCTCTGGCACTTTTAAGGAATAATTATTTAAGCGCTTTAAAGTCGAGAAAACTAATAGTAAACATGAGCACAAAGACTCACAAGCATACAGTCTTATTTTAATCATAAGTTTACATGAAAAAACAAAACACAAAACATCTCTCCAAGTTGGTGGTGAGTACTCACTGGGCTTTTCTTGGTGGAATGTACCTTTTGTTGCTCTGAGTAGTTAGGATTAGCGATTTGTCAATTTCCTGTTACCTTTCACAGCTGCAATTTGAGCCCTGTTTGCTCCTGGCCCTTAGATGATAGCATACAATAGGAGGCCTCTTTTTTTTCAGGTTTCATTATCGTTCCTCGCTATGGATGAGGGGGGGTGGAAAAGATCTAAACTGTATTCAGGAGGTAGTGAACAGGAAGACAGTGTTTACTTGATATTTTCCAGTCTAAGCCAAATAAGGCAATAGATCCTACTCCCACCATTTTCAGAACTTGGCTCTGTTAAGTCCTCAACGCGTCTCTTAAATCTCTGATCTAATCAGCTGAGGTGTCTAAAATAACATCCAAGGCCCATGAATGGCTTCTTTCACTTTTCAGTCATCCTGCCACGTGAACTGCTCCGTAACTGCGTCACATTTTACTCGTCACACGACTACCACTCCATCGAGAAAAAAAAAGAAGTGAATTCTGAGTCAGTATTAAGTAATTCAATGGCAAAAATGGTAACAACCACCACCCCTCCTCCTCCTCCCCTTCTTTGCACTTGTTTTAGAGTAAATTTAGCTGCTCCACACACCCACGTAATGCTATTTGGAGTTGTCAGGCTTGGCGGGTCCCAAGCTGCAGCTTTGGGTTTTTTTGGGGCCATACAAGTGCAAACATGCATGACTACCAAGTGAGTCATGATGGAAGCTCCAACCCACACATCCTACTGGGACAGTCCTTTTCTTAGCCGGGGCACTGCTGCCGGCATGGTCACAGTGGGGCAGGATATACTCTATAAACAGTCATCCTCCTCCACAGCATTCATCACCAAAAGGCCTGCTTCAGCTTTCCTCTGCCTGCTCATCTGGTTTTCATTATTTCCCCTCATGGCATATAAATAGAAATTAGCAATCAAGGGAAATGTGGGGGTGGTGGATTTTGGAGGGGAAGGCAGGTTTTTTGGACTTCAACATGACGACCAAAGTTTATGGAAGTTATCTCCTCAGATATTTGGTTTTCGTTGATCTCAGAGTCCTGGAGCGACATGTGAGAGGGTTGAAGTGTTTAGAAACTGCTCCAACATCCACACTCAGCCGCCGCAGGATTAAAATGACAAAAGAACGATGTTAGGTATCCATAAAACATTTCAGTGCAGGTCCTGATAAAGTCAGAATTACTAGAGCTCACTATATCCAAACACGGGGAAAATACAGTATATTGTTGTAGTCAGATGAAAACCTTTCCAAAATCTAAACATTTAGTAAGCAGCCATGTTTTTGCATTGACTACCATGTAGTGCTGACTTGATAAAAACAGATTTGGAAGGAGTAATTTCTCACACAAGAACTTGTGGTTCTTTAATTGAACCTAAAATTCCCAAATCTGAAGATGTGAAACTTTCAACCAATAGATACATATTACAAAGACACTATGATAACAGAAAAACAGACTTCTACTTAAAAAAAAAAACTGCAGTTACCCTGCTTGACCTCTATGATGGTGCCAAGCAAATCTAGGATATGTCCAGAAAGATTAGACAACAGCAGTTACGATATTTTCTCATTTACCCATTTGTTGTGCTTTGTCATTTATTTTCCAAATGACACATCCACTTGTGAGATTTGAGCTTCACAAAGCAACGCGAATAAATAGGCTTTTGTTTGATTGTGGCACTTACTTTAAAAATACACGTCAACATTTTAATATGGGACCACTTTGTCCAAACAAATAGTCCTCTAAACAGTTTCCTGTTTTGAGCAGCACACTTAAATGTTAATTCCCTGTTTTAAATTAAATCATAAGTCACAGTGACAACTGTATTAAATTCTGGGAAAGTTAAACCAAAATAATCCAATTAGCAAGAACGACTCTTTTGTATTGTGAGGCACTAAGGAAAACTACATTTAGATGCTGCTTCCTGTTGGTCAGATGACCAGTGCAGCACCCATTTGGCAGCCTCTTTCCTCCTCGGGAGCTATAAAGGGCCTGTAGGAACAACCCAGTGTTTTATCAGGTGTCGGACTATTGAAGACGGAGGTGTTTCATTGGGGTTTGGGCCCTTTTAAGCATTTGCTTCTGGGTATACACACACCCACAGGAACTTAATGTAACCCCCACCCCGCCCCTTTAACTTGCTACGTGTCCGTGCAGCATTACTAGCCATCTGATGCCTCATTCTTATCCGAGCCCCCTTCCTGTCTCTTGTCTTTGTCTGCTATTTTATGGACAAATAACAGCTGGAGAGAGTGATGTCAATCATGAGAAGGAGGAGGCTGATGGATCAATACAGTATAATGCGCTTGGCAATCATTCGGTGAGCTCCTTTTGAAATTAATGGCTATGGCATAATTTTTGCTACAGACTTGCTCTGGATCAATGGTTCCTATTGACTCATCAGTATTCAAAGTGTTTGCAAAGTTAGCGCAAAAGCCTTTGCCAGTTCTCACAGGCCCCAATAGACTAGCTTGTGATTGTGTATTCCGCTCACTAATTAAATCAGCAGGGTGTTTGTCTCGCTGTTGCTCTTATTGGAGACTGTTGTTAGAAACAGCAGTTGTCAACAGTCATTAGATCTGATCCCCAAATGTGCTCACAGCGGTTCAAGAGATAATCAAAAGACTGTAGTTTATAGCCAGGGATATGTGAAAATGACAGCAACAGACAAGAATGATGAAGATCAGAACCTGCCTTACATAAAAAGCACCTCCACAAATAAAAGATCACACCCTTGTTTCTCTTTTTACAGCCCCAGGGGACAATCTTGTGTGTTTGCTGCATTCCAGGCCCCCTACAAGCACGTTTGTTCTGTTTTTCCCCTTTGATAGCTCAAAAGAAGGCCAACAAAAAGCATCACACATGAACATCAAGTACATAGTTTGAAAGATAAATAGATTTGTGTGTATTTTTCTGCAAGGAAGAAGAGGAAGCTTGCTCTTTCTTTATCCCCCCTTCCCTCCCCCCTTCTTTCTATCCCTTTTTTTTTTTTCGAGATTAGACTGCATCCAGACAGATGGTTCCCGTCTGCTGGCTTTTTTCAATTCACTTCCTCTCGTCACAGACAGCCTCTCTTCCCCCCTCTATTCTCTCTCTCCCGCTCTCTCTCTCTCTTTCTCCCCCCCCCTTCAACGGCTCCTCTGTTATGTGGCTGGAAATAATCTTTTATTGCCCAGTTGTTCGGAAGTGACCTTCTGCCCTTGATTAGATAGGGCCAAGTCCTATCACACGATTGTATTTGAGCTGGCGGGACAACCCCCACACCCCACACACACACCATTCATCCCCTCCCACAGCCCCATCCTTTACCCAACCCCCCATCCCTCTCTTACTGCCAGGACCTTGGTGATCCTGTATGAGGGCACAACAATGGGGGGCTTTAGTCCCGTCCGGCTCTTCTCGGCTGGGGGGCAATAGGGTGGGGGTCATGAGGGACTTTCATTTTTTTTTTTCATCAGTCAACCAGTCAGCGGGTGGAAGTTGCAGCCCCCTTGTCCCTCCCCCCTAAAGCTTCCATTCCATCAGCAATACGATGGTTAACCTCCCAGTTGCCGGATGTTCACCCTTTTGACCCTTAAAAAGCCTCTTCCTCCTTCCTTTCCCAATGACCCCACCCCCCACCCCCCCACCCTTATGAACCACTCCAGAGATAGGCTTTAATCTCCTACACTATCAGTGGACCTTTGAGGCTGCTGTGTGGTCGACCAACAGGTGGTCTTGCTGAGACATTTTGATCTTTGTGCAGCTTGGGATCAGGCAGGTTTTGATCCCTTTCCTTAGAAATATCCAGTTCTAGTCCGAAGGAGATGAACATCTACTAAAGCAAGCAGAAATCAGTGGTTTGCACTCTGACACAGCAAATAAAAGTGAATGTTAAAACCCTGTGGTTGAGTGCAAGACAGCCTCTTTTGCCTGGGACAGTCCAGCTCCCCATGCACTCAAGTTCAAGAAGGATAGCTAATGAGAAAAGACTGTTCTCTCATATTTGCTTTACATCTGCAACAGCATCCACTGATGGTACATTAAAAATATTTGATGCAGACACATCATTTTGATGTTTGAAACAATTATTTGAGCAGGTCTTAGGGCAAATTTTGAAATAAACAGGTGCTGATGGGTTTACACTCATAGAGCCCTGAGTGGTTTACAGTAAGTTATATTTTGTCAGTCTGTTTCCTTTGCTTTAATTATTTTTTTGATATTTCAGTGACATGATTTAAAAGTGTAGAAACCATATCAAACACTACAAATCCCTCCCACCCCTCAACCCCCTGAGTACAAATTAGGTAGTTTCCCAATATGAGACACAACATGTACCCACAACGCTGGCTCTTTTTCCACTGTGGTTGTGCTCTTCAATTGTTTAACCTCACAAACTAGTTTAATTAGTTTCAACACAAGCCTCAACCACTTGGTTATTATATTTTTGTAAAGGAACAAATCTGAGGAAAAAATCAACTCAAGTTTTTATGTGAACTCTTTTTCTAATGTTAGTGGCAGTTTTATAGTCATTGCTACAACTTCAGGTAAAAAGCAGCCCCTTTCTCTCTCTCTCTCTCTCTCTCTCTCTCTTTGCTGGCTTGTTTGTTTCTTGTGCTCTTGAGCTGTAAACCCATAACAAAAACCTCGGTGTCCAGTTTCATTTTGTGAACGAAAGCCAGGCTGTGAATAGAAGAAGAATAGACAGGAAGACAACTCTGATTACCTCCATAAAGGAGCTGACCTCATGTTCCTCTCTTCTACCTTGTCCTCTCCGCCTTTCACAAAAAATACTTTACAACGGAACCATTTATCTCAAAGCTGAAATTCTAAGGTGTGCAAAATGTGCAGAAATGTTGATATTGAACTAAAATGACTCAGTTGCCTCCCATACTATTTTTATGTACAGCATTTTTAAACCCTTAAAAGGTGCTATATGGCAGATAGTAGTGCTGCATCTAACCTTTCTAGAGGTGCAATCACAGCAGAACAGATTCCCACCCCACTGTTTAAATCAATAGTTGCTCATCAAAATAGATGATAGCAGATTTGCCTTAAGCTCCTTTAAAATACTTCAAATAATTGCATTACTGACTGTTTACAGTCAGCCTATTACAGTGATCGAATCAAGCCCGATGGAAAGATTGAGGGCATCTGTTTGGCAGGGGCCCTGCACTCCTCCCTCGTCTGCCTCTAGGGTCTCCAAGCCCAAATCCAGAGCGGGGGTTGGGGGTCTTAACAGGAAGCTGAAGAACCCTCCCCTCCTTGTCCCTGCCTATATATTTGAAGGGGTGGGGGAAGAGGGTCTCTAGATCAAAGAGGAATCACACATAAATGGCTTATCTGTTGTTGATTTTAAGCTTAGGATAAAGCACTCGGTTCTAGAAATGTGTCAAGGATTTACAGAGTTGGACCACTGAATCTTCCTCCTTCAGCAAGGAAATTTGTTTTTCCAGATCTCTGTGACTGTGGGAAGTGTTCATGTAGAGTGTTGAGGGTTGCTTTCAAGCAACAAATAAGGCCACATGAGAAAAACAAATGGTGAAAAAATGACAAGTCAACAAACGTGGCAAAAGAAAGAAGTTTCCACACCGATAAAAGATTTTTATTTATCTGGCTGTCTTACAGGTTTGCATCCTTGCATGTATTAAAAACCCAGTAGATTTCAATCATTTCAACTCCCATTCTGCCCAGTCTTTAACATTTCAATTTCAAACCCAGCAAGAGGTGTGATTCTATCTCCATGTCTTTCAATGGCACGATTATGCCAAAGGGGAAATTGGACCTGCAGGCCAGCCACTTTCTCTGCTGTAGATCTTATAAAGTATGTCTCTCCATAATACAACCCAGCTTGACTCTCCGAGACCACACCCCTTCAGAGAAGCAGACCTGTCAGTCACAGTCCTTGCAAGGCTCTGAAATGGTTAACTATGGCATGATTGGCACCTAGCAGAACATATACAGGCTCTGTGGGAATATACAGAAATGCTGTTGTACCACCAGGAGAAATTCTTTTCCACATCACTGCCGAGCCAGATTGTTGTATGTGCAAGTGTTAAGTTGCGGAGGGGCTAAGTTGGCTATTTTCTACACAGAGCAGTTTCAGTGCAGCAGAGCAAGACGGGATGTTGACCATTATATATTCAGAACCACAGTATGCAGATATGCAGTACTGCACACTATCCTGTGGAACAGATAAAACGCCTCAGTGGTTTCCAAACTCTCTTATTGGACCCAAATTTCCAAAGTAATTTTCCTTGCAACTCAAAATTGTTGTTGTAGACTACTGTGCAGGCCGGTCTGGTCTTTCCAGGTTTTAGGGGAGTAAATCAGCAGCAGATAATATGTTTCAGTTGGCTGTCCTGGCAGCGTAGGGCCTCGGGAAAGTTTGGCCCGATAAAAAAAGGCAATTTTAACATTTCATACTAAACTTTTCTTTCCAGAGTATTTTAGGACTCATGCTAATTTCCCTATTTGCCATATGTCATGTTGTGGCCTACACTATCAGCTAGAAAAGCACAGCATATTTTTGGAAGACAGATGTGTTGTGGTATCTTTCTTTTATCATAGATGTATGAAAACTGATTTCTGTTTTCTAACATTTACAATTCATGGATCAAAAACAAAACAGACCACAGACACCTAGCAAAACCCTTCTCACAGGTAATACCTCGCTTTTTTCTGACCAAGACAGACTTTAGCCACATTTGGCGCTACTTGATAAGTGCTATCAGATCGCGGAATTCACGTACAAACTGTAATGATATGGAAGCAGATGGCTGAAAATGTCACCAAAGCCAAGTGCCAGAAATTGATTTTCCTTGAATGTATCTAGCTACTCTGATGTTAACCGTGAGTTTTGGACTCCTCATTATAAAGCCTCAACATCAAGCATCATATTTATTTTCTGGGGCCAGAAGTGAAGAAACAAGTTATTAGCTAACATTAGCAAAGTTGGATGGTAAGCTGCAAGTGTACATGTACAATGCTCGAAGCAATGTATCAGCTAGTTAGTGCTAAGTGTAAGACTACTAAAGTACTAGAATTTCACTCAACAAATGAAGTTGCATCCATGTTAAAATGCTCAAGGTAGCAGTGGAAATAACATGTTTACATCCTGTCACCAGAAATTATGTTGGTTTCTATGGATAACATCAGTTGTACTGAGGCTTTATTAGGGACCAGGCCACTTTGTTTGGGAGTTGAGTGCTACAAAGGTTGCTAGCTACCTTCCAGGCATCACCTCTGAGGCTAATTAATGCCACTGAACTGGACTGATTAACCATATTTTTGGTGTAGCAGTTTTAATATAAGAGTCTGACAAATTATATGAATTGTTGTACGATCGACTGTCCAAGAAGTCTGTGCTTCAGCAGCTAATTGCACAGGTAGCAGCTTCTGTGTGATGCATACATACATTTTAGAGATGAACCTAGAAATATTGTCACTGCTGATGCCAAAAAACTTAAAAATGGTACTCAACAAACCAGTGATTGATGTCAGAAGGATGGAGTTCCACAAATGTCTTTAAAATCTTGGATTTATAATAATCCTAAACCCTACTTATACTTTTTGTTCTCTTGGGAATCAGTGAAAAGAAGATGGAAAGGTTGTTCTGCAGGGGCCTATAGTGTTTTTTTTTTCTTCATCTGCATCTGTTCCAGGGTCCTGCTCAGGAGATGGCCAGCTGTGGAGGCTGTGTGAGAAGTTGAAAGGAAACTTCAGCTGCCCTGCGAATCTCACACCATCACTCAGGATGAATCAAAAGAAGAACACTTTGGTCAAATAAAGGGAAAGTGAGAGAGGAAGAGAGTGAACGAAAAAGTGAAACCAGCTGTCTGGAAGTGCCTCATCATTACGACAGCACAACGCTCACAACCACGTTCAAGTTTAGGCACAATCAAACGCTCAATTAGCTTTTACAGGAATATCAGAGATGTTCAGCCAAGGTTGATTTTTGAGGGGAGTCAGGGGCCCGAGTCAGACAGCTTGCTTGTATTTGTGTCTTTAAAATATATATATAGGTATATGAGGTGTAGCTAGTGTAGACAACAAAGGCTCCCTCTAATTCTTTCCCTTCCCGAGGGGGTCGAGAAAATACTGCGCCCACATCAAGCCTCCAGACGTACCCCCACCATGCTATACAGGTGCAACTTTAAACGAGCTCACACTAAAGGAAGGCTGGACGCCTGCAGTTAAAAAAAAGAAATGCTTGTATGTCTCCTCTTTATGTTTTTTCCCCTCACTTTTCTCTTTATGGGATCACTTTTATGTCAAGGAAATATTTTTTGTTGCATCTGATGCCAGGTTAATATGAGTCTGACATATTCATTCCTGGACAGCAGTTAATTTGAGTTGACATGCAACAGATATTAAGGAATGCAAAAGTCAGATTCATATTAACCTGGCATCAGATGCAATAAAATGCTTTCCATAACCTTAAGAGAAAGGATAAATATTATAAAGGTATATAAAGAAATAGCTCTGAAATGATAGCTGACAATAAAAAATGCTGGTTTGCAGTTATTTTGTTATTTTTAGTTATTTTATATAATTCTTGGACACTGAGCTGTATTGCTGTAGGAAAAATGAAAAACAGAAAAAAAGATGCAGAAAGAACATTTTATTTCCCCAAAATAGTATGCAGGACTGAACTTGACCCACAAGTAGACATTCAAGAGCTGAACACTAAACAGAGACACAAATTACCGTCTTCTACAAGTGCTCTTCATCACGCTTTCCTCAGGTCTGTGGACGTGCTGGTTGATGATGTCAGTCATGCTGCTCTCAGTTATTCTTTGGACTTTATGACTTTCCGTCTGCTATCTGCGATCCAAGCCGCAGATAACAAAGTTGTTAGGTTGCCATTAAAGTGGCAAGTAAATCTTCCTGACTAGATGAAATCGTAGCTCGAATGCTAAAGGTTGCTGCTTTTCTCTGACTCTGTACCAGACATGTCGACCTGGTATTGACCTAAATAGGTCTATAAACCAGATAAGTTATCTTGCATCCACAGGAAGTACACCTTACCAAAGCTATAAGAGTTTACAGCTCCTAAAAGTGAGTAACATTGCAGAAGTCATGAAATGAAAGCCGATTTTGGCTTGACACCTGTGATTATAAATATTAATATTATGCTGACAGAATGATTTGCTTCTGTTAGTGTTTTTCCAGAAGATATTAGGAGTAAGCTCAGATGAATGTATCTTAAAAAACTCCAACAATTTTTTGCTGGTTTGGTACTTTTTGCGGTTCGTAATCCTTAATCAACAACAGGAATACAGAGTAAAATTAAAATGTAAAGAATATACTAAAACGTAACTTGTTTTTGGAGCTATGAGCATATGCTAAATTCAGAATTTGTTTGTTTTTTCTTACGGATCATGATTTCCTGCTCCTTTATATATAAATGCTTATTTGTGTTGTTTTAGTTTAACTTATATAGCACTTCATTATTTCCCAGACTGGAAGCACAGTTGACGACTGGACTTGGATGTTAATGAGACCGGCTAATCAATGGTCGGCTATTATTCAAGCAAAGGTCACGCTCCCTGCAGAGGAAGTGCACCGCTATCATCAATCTGGTCTGAAGGGCTTGCATGAGAAAGGAGCTGGAGGTCGTGGGCGGGGTTAAAAGTTTACTGCACTGTAGGTGTCAAACAGTACATTCAATACCTTCACAGCCTACTATCTGCATGTCAATAGAGCCTGCTTGTTGACATGTTATGTTCCACTTCCACATAAGCCTCTTGTAGTGTTTTTGTAATGTATCATTCCTTCTTTCCCCCCATTTTGACTTCCCTTCCTCTGTTTTGACCAACTTTACAGTCTGATTCAGGAGAAAGGAAGGGAGGGAGGTCTGCTGGTATAGGAATGGGTGACTGGGACGGTGGCGTGTAGGAGGAGGAGGAAGACGAGGGGGGCAAGACACATTGAGTTTGCCAAGTCAGGCAGAACGATCGACAGGAAGCCAGGCAGGAAGGAAGACGAGTCTCTACCCATGAAATGCCATTGTTTATGTGATGTGACTTGAAGCAGCCAAAAGTGACTGATGGTGGGCTCCTCTGCTGCTCTGGCCCACTTCATAGTGGCACAAAACACTCAGCCTGCAGATGGAAAATACAAAAGAGGAGCTTCATGTTTTTATTTTTTCAAATGCTGCAAAAAGTCTTTTATTTTCTCCTTGGTAAACCTACCACACGGAGTTGACCTAACAGAATGTAGAAGTACTTCTGACTGTACAGATGAATGTGTATTTACAGTTTGGCTTCACGGTGTGTTGCACGAGAATAATGAGAATTATGTGTGTCCTATAAAGAAACTCTAGAAAAAAAAATCCTGTAAAACGCAGTAAGACTAAAATATGAAATCTCAAATTCAAAGCATATGCCTTCTGAAATGTTTTAAATGATCTAACTTTGGAACTAAATTTTGCAGCATTGCCTGATCCACTAATGACCCCAGCTGTTTTATTAAGTAGACCAGTCGATACATTGGCAACATGAAGACAACCACTACAAGTCCAGTTATTATTATAATTTTTTTTAAACCAGGATTTGAATTTGAAGCACATGAAATCCTTTTCTTTCATTTGAGAAATATGACAAATCAAACCTATCATCTAAAAAGGTGGAGACAGTACAAACCCTAAACATTGCTTGTTTTGGTTAATATTTTGTATTTACTTGCATTACTCGAACTTCTCTACTCCCTCATCAATTCGTCCAAATCACAGCAGTGAGGCTTCTCGCAACAACTAAATGATCCAGTATTACCCCCATATTTGCCTCACTCCACTGGCCTTTAGTTAAATTCAGAATTTATTTCAAAACCTGATTTATTATGGAGGGTTTGCATGACTTGGCCCCCTCCTTATGCAGCAGAACTGTTGGTCAGTCTCTCCATCCAATCTTCTGATCAAGGCCTTTTAACTGTTCCTTGCTTTTATTTTAAATCCAGATGTGACCACGTTGCAGAGGTTGTAGATCCTAAAACCTGGAACAGAGTTCCCCATTCCATCAAATTGGCTTGTATACATTAAAAAAAAAAAAAAATGTGTTTACTCTGATCATGTGCTTTATAATTGTGACTGTGCAGTATGATGTAGGTGTGCTCAGTGTGGATTTTCTCCTATATGTGAAGCACTTTGTAACTGTGTATTTGAAAGAAATGTTATCATTTCATCAAAGGTGTGGTTAAAGTTAGACTACTGAAGCATTTAACTCATTTTTGTGAATGATCAGGTACAAAAAAGTAAGCAATGACTCGCATCTTGGCTGACTTGAACACACACACTCAGATCTTAACCTTTTAGACCTTGTATAAATAAACCATGTGCTGTATATTTACCTTTAATGTTTCCTGAACTTTTACAAAGTGCTTTCAGTCAGGTGAAACATGACCAGTTCCTGTGTGGTAGCATTAGTGTTAAAACAATAGGAAATGGAGATTCTGGATGAGTAGACTTGAAAAATCTTCTTCCTCAAAAAGTGACGTTCCATTGGTTTACATAGATCAAACACAACATCCTGTGTATTTGAAAACCGGAACAAGTACAAATGTAAACATTTTATTCTACAATCAGTTTGTAAAGTGACTGAAAGACCACTTGTTTCCCGTGGGGATGAGTAATGAAGGACATTAACCTGAAATGGCTTCAGGAGGTTTTTTCACTGAGAGCAGTGGTTTTTATCTATCATCAGCCAACCTCATTGGGATTCTTTGTTTTCCCAGTGATGTGTTTAAGCCTGTAACAGTTACACCTGTTGATGATTTCAAAATGGAAAAGAAATTGACTCCAGATAGTTAATCCTTCCAGTGATTTCCAGCTTTCAAGATCTCAGAGACAGCTTGAAGAATGACTGCACCTGCGGTACTGCAAGTAAGTTGTTCTTTATTTAAGACATTTAAGAAAGTTGCACTCAGTCGTGCAGAACAACAAACAAACCAATACAAACTTTTGTTACTGTTTAACAGAAGACGTGCAAGGGTGAGGAAGTTCACCTAGGCCTTCACCTGGACTGCAGCAAGAAGATGAACTCTCCTGGTTTCCATCTGCTCGCCAATCCACCTTGGGAATGTTCTTTTGGCTCCATCAGCGCTTGGCCTCATCCTGCCTGACTGAAGATCAGCCAGATAATGTTATCTCCTGACCAATCAGATGCCTGGATCCCAACCTCATCCCACAGGTAGGCTTTCCAACAGATGAGCCTGTAGAAAGTGCACTGCTTTTATTAAGAGCCAACCAATAGGAGAGTCGAGATGTGATCCAGCATTAAAACCGGGCCAACCTGTGTTTTGTGGTGTTTGCTGAGGTAATGCTGTGTGGGGATAGCATGTCAGTGTGCATACAGCTCAGTTTTCTTTTCAGTGCTGTGGCTGTGCATTTTGATTATACCAGTGCTGTTCTGAATTTGTTTACAGAGCTGTATCTGCTTTGAAATTTCTGCTTTTGTAGGTTCCATTACCTAATCTCAGCTGCGTTTGAATTATAGCTCAAAAGATACTATGATTTCATTATTACATTAGCTTTTGTTGGGTTAGGTCTTAAAATCAGCAGCTGAATCCAAAGAAAAAAAAAGTTTCCTGTATTACGTGTAAGCAACCACTTAAAACATGCAGATCATTATTAAAAAGCACATCTGATTTTTTATTAGCAACATTGTTGATTTTAGCTGGTTTGCAGTCTCTTCTGGTGAGCTTGGCTTTTGATAGTGTGTTGTTTCTTGAGGGTTTGAGAAACATCCACTTTGTCCTGCTTGTTTGAATGTTCTTCCCCCCCTTGCTTTGTCCAGTATTGTGCAGCCTCTCCATCTGGCACCCAAGCAGTGTAACACATCATAAAAAGTATTTGCTAATAATATTTGACCGAGGTCACTCTTGCGAAACACTAACCATTGCAGTTTGCTGTAAAGTATTGGACTCTACTCTTTGGAACTGTAGTGAGAACCTCCCTCCCTCCTCTGTACTACCTCCATTACCTTTCTTGTCCTCCTCCTCCTACCTCTGTGTTCAGTAGGGACCAAACAGACTGCTTGTGTTTGTTTCCCCTCTGGTCTTTCCTGATTGCGCGACCAGGCAAATTCCGGTTGGCTCTAATCTAGCTGTTAGACAGGCACTGCATTAACTACAAAACCCATTTGACACACATGCTTCCACTTTTCCGTTTGTTGCCTCCCCCTGAAGTCTGCTTAATTCGTACAATTTCGCCTTCATTAGGTTGCATTTTAAGCTGCGGGGCACAGGTAATGCGAAGCATTTCCCCCTTCAAATTGTAGGCCCAAGCTTTGGTTGCTAGGAAGTGGAAGAGCCTCAATTGCAGCCATTTCCTCGCCAGTGTACCGAAAGGTCCTATTACAGCGTTTAGGTCAGGCCAATTGGTGTCATTACAGGCAGCCAACTTCCCTCCACCAAAGTAATGAATTAGTCCAAGCTATTTGGTCTGTATGATTGCAGTTGCCAGGGGAGATGAGTATGAAGTGGGGGGATAATTATGGCATGTATCCCTGAGCGGATGTGTGCCGGTGTGGGCCAACCACGGGGGCGGTTTCCACACTTGTGTAATGGCTTAATGTAGCTGCTGACAGGCAGCTGAGCAACATGGAAAGGTGCTACTGTGCTCTGCTTGTGGACTGTGACTGACATGCCAGACCATGCCAACCTGTTTTAAACCCGCGGATCGTTTACTTTAAATGACTCAGCGCACCATCCAAGAGTCATTTCTGCTCAAAAATGTTCATAAGGGATGAATAAAGTTAAGTGGCTGTAATTGTTTACAGAACTTTTTTTAAGGTAATTTGTATGGTAATAGAGGGTAACTCTATATTATCAGTTGAGTATAAATTGTGCTCAAACTTTATTAAGAGCTTCAGTTCTTTACAAGCTGTTGAGACAGGCAAGGAAACCATTAACTCTTGGAACACTGATAAATTACCTCCACAATAAAACAATAGTGAACTTTGATTGCATGGGCCATTCATAAAAAAGCAGTGAAAACAATAACCGGGAGGTGCCATTTCATTTTAGACAGGCAATTCTGAAGGGGGGAGGAAAGTATAAGTGCTAAATATGCATTTTGTATGCACCAAGGTTTTTGTAATACTTAAAAATAAAGGAAACTATTACCCAAAAACTAAGCTTTAAGTAATTTGTTTACAAAAATAGAAGGGCAGAAATGCAGGTTTTGCAGCTCAGAGCGGAATAGCAAGTGCCATGCATGGGAGGTGGGTGG
>VUQG01000492.1:0-10525 GCA_015106755.1 Etia nguti
TTTCCCTTTCCCTCCCCCCCCCCCCCCCCCCCCCCCCCCCCCCCCCGCTCCCCTCCTCACACTCAGCCCTCTCCTCTCAGAGCAGCGTGCACCGAGGAGGAGGCCGGGGCTACTCTGAGGCCTGGGAATACCCCAGAGCCCGCACGCCAGGGCTACATAATTCTGGCCTGCCTCATTATTTAGCATGTCACCACTATTTTACATGTTAAAGCCCCTGCATCGCCATCTAATTTATTATAAGAATATAGAATGGGCTAGTCTGGAATGGGGTCACTTGCTTTCACGCAGCACAGGAAATAAATTCATACAAAGTCACTCAAGTCAAGGTGAAAAGCTATGTCAGCAAGATGCATTTTGTCATTCTTTGGAACAACAGTATTTGAAAGCAACGAGACTTTTCCTGCATCCGTCGACGTCTCCTCAGTTTCCCCTCAGTATTTAACTACTTTAATCTTTACTTTCATACAGGGGGAAAACTCAGGTTCCTCTGTGAAAGAAAGAGAAAAACAGAGCAGAGTCCTGCCAAGAATTGAATTGGCTTTGATGAGATTCAGCTGTAATTATTTCTCAGCAATAACAATAAGGACAACAACAACAGAAGACTTAATCCGCCAGTGAGAGGGCCCGATTCTGCTTCCTGGTGACAGTGATTAGGCCTAATCTAGGGGTTTTGGTGTGTTCATTGGAGAAAAGCGATTTTAAATGGCAACGTGTTTTGTTTTGTGAGAGTTTTATTTGCAGTCAGTATATATAGTTATAGAACACTGAAGTGAAGTGCAATCCATCTTTTGTGGTACGGATATTCAGCAAGGGGCAGGAAGGCTGCGACTAAAAACGATCTTCACAAACAGTCAATTCCAACACACAACCCAAAGGTTTACCATCACATATGACAGACCAGCATCAAATCTGCACATCTGAAAAGCAGGAAACAGCAAATGTTTGGCTTTTTTTGTTTGTTGTCAACTTTTTTTTTTTCTAGGATAACAAAAGTCAAATACCAATTTTTTAAAAAAAAGAATTAAAACAGTGATGTCTTTTTAAATTTCTCTCATAAAAGGCCGTTTGGTTTGTCAAATACAAACAGACTGTGGTTACTTCCTAAGATGGCTTTTTTTTTGTTTCACTAACAGTTAAAAACACTTATTTTCTTGCAAACTGATTAATCAGCTAATCATTTAAAGTTTAAAGTTATCTTTGTGGTTGAATTTTATCTTAGAGCATAGTCCTTACCTATAAAGCTGCATCAAATGATTTTTTTTCTTTACAGATTAATCAACCAATCAACTACTCATTATTCTGTCTAAAAAAAATGACAGCATCATCTTGCAGAGACATCTTAAATTTAAAATGGATTTTCTTTTGTTTTCTTTTCTGAATGTTTAAAACCTAAATGAGTAAAATGCGTTTGCTTGTTTTTTCACATTTGACAAGCTGGAACCAGCCTTTGTGCCATTTCGAAAACCTTTGTTTTTTATCATTACCATCATAAATATTTTCTACTGTTAATCATTTAGATTCAGTTAATCATTGATATGGACTAAGTTCACTGGAAGTTTGCCTTTGTTTTGAGATTATACTTGATTTTCTGATCAGCACTAGACTAATCTGAAAATACTTCGATAACTAATTTAGTTTTTGTTTTTTGGTTTGTTTTAAACAAAAATGCTCCAGGTCCAGCTTCCTGATTATAAATACTTGGTCCTTTTTCTTTGTTTTATGTGACTCTGGGCATATTATATTTGGATTGCTGCTCTGACAAAACGAAACATCTGAAGGCATCACCTCTGGATTCAAGAAAATCCAGTGGGCTTTTTTCTGAAATTTCAGTAGAGTAAAGAAGGATTTTATTATTAAAACAATTTATTGTGGTAGATAGTATCACGTGTCTTATCCAAAGGAAAGACGAGAGAGAGAAGACACATGAAAAGGGAACGGCACCCCAAAATAAATCCACCGGAATCATTCCTGTTAATTGATTCCATTGCAATGGGGTTTTTTTTTAAAACATTACAATGGAAGGAAAGCACCTACACATTTAGCACAGTGATAATTTTCTTTCAAATGTGCCACAGTACCAGCCCTCAATTCCTCCAAAAACTGACTGAGAAGCAAAGAGGATGGAGTGGAAGTGGGAGAAGGGGAGAAGGAGAAAGGCCAGATGTCAGGGCGCTCCAGGAAGAGGATTGCTAAGCGGTGTGAACATTTTTCAAAAATGATGTTTTGTGCCTCAAACATCTTGCTTACAGCAGCAGGGTCTGATCCAAGCATTATGTGCGAATACATCAGTAGCCCTGGACCCCCCTCTCCACAGGCATACAAGCGCACGCACACACACACACACATATAAACACACACATTTCCTAGTAACTGAAGCTCACTCCCCTCCTCCCATCCCCCCGCCTCCCTTCTTCTTCTTCTACAGAAGTAAATTATCAAAACTGTGTTTGAAAGTGAATGAAGGGTGACTCGCTCTCTCTCTCCCTTTCTCTCGCTCTCTTTCCCCTTCCCGCTTTGACATCTCAGTTTTTTTTTCCTTACTTGCCACCGTTTCTGGGCTAGGTGATAACTGCCGGTAATAGGATTAACATTGATTTCTTTTTGCAAGAACAGAGATGTGCCAGTTCCAGCTATTTATTGAACTGCCAGCTTTGAACTATGAAAACTGACTGCAGGAAAAGACCTAATGCAGCATTTTAAAGAAAAGAAAAGCCTCTGTGCAATTCTTTCTCTCTCTCCTTTTTTTTGTTTTGTTATTTCTTCCTCCTCTGTCTTCTTCTTTTTGTTGTTGCAGGATAAAAGAGAAAATCGGGTGCCTCTGTTCTAAGCTCTGGTAATGACTTTATTTATTTACTTTGTTGTTGCTTTTTTATTTAGAAAAAAATAAATAAACCCACCAGTCAATATAGTTATGATTTGATCTATAAATTCTAGGAGTGTTTGGCCTCTCTTTCACCTTGAAATAAAGATCCATAGATGTATTTTCTTTGTCGAGGTAGTGTACTATGAGTAAAACTGTTTGAGTTGGCTTTAATATATTAAAATACAACATGTGAAAATGTAAGTTAATAAAAACCCTGATTGTAATTTATTTGCTTCAAAAAAGCAAATTTATGGCATTTCTCTAAATGCTCCATATGTTGAATCATTCTATAAAATATGTTTCTATTTCAGTCATTTACAATAAAGATAAATCATTCATCTTGTGAATTTTTACTAATTGAGTGTGACCCTCTTAATTAGCTCTGAATGTGTTCATTGATTACTGAACCATGTCTATTGATGAGACGACTTAAGCAGCTAACAGCTAAAGCCACACAAGACGAGGCTGTTCTCTAATTAGTGACACAAGTTACTGCTGTGTCATTATACAGCACAGTGTTTGTTCAACCTGTCAGTCATTATCTTATAACATACTGTAGACTGAGAGTAAGTGCACACATAAATTACCATATCATTTCATAATTTGGGAACCACTGCATGGCACCACATAAAAGCATGCGTTATATCATTAGGTTAATGCATTTGTCAGTGTTAAGAACAAAAGTGACCTGCTATTGTGGACTAAACATTGTGTTTCTAAAAATGTGAGAGAATTAGGAGAATAAAACTAATAGTTAACCGATTCATCATTTTAGCATGTTTTTTTTTTTTTTAAATACAGAAATCTTTATTTTAAAATATCAGCCATATACTTGAAAAATTACTAAAAGAAGATTTCTGTTATATATAAAAGGATCATTTTAACCTAAAATCTTATTTAAAAAATGTAACAAATGTGAAATTTATAAAATGTTACTAGAATAAGATATGATACAGCTGCTGATAAATGGCTCAGCTAATGACTATAAATTCTAGATAGCATGACACCACAATAACAAATAACAATAACACAACTCAAAGTAATGTTAAAATTGTCTACTCTGGATATGCAGACTTAATGAAAGCATACGCTGATGTAGGCTACAAAAACGGATTTGTACAGATTTGTGAGTGAAGGGTTGTGTTGCGTTATGCTGCCCTGTGTTGTGCATGACAGTAGCACCCCCTCTCTTAGTATAACAAGAAACAGCTACCACTGTCACTACCAATCCCCCCCATTCCAAACCAGACGCCCGTCAGCCAGCTAATGTCCCCTGACAAAACACGCTGTGAATTAAAATAGCCACAAAAAGTGTGCGTGTTTTTCTTTTGTGTGTGTGTGTGTGTGTGTGTGTGAGTGAGAGAGAGAGAGCAAGAGGGAGAGAAAGGGAACAGATAGAGTGAGGGAAAGAACTCATCTGTGTCACAGCCTATCCCCTCGGGCAATCAAGAAAAAAAAACACAGTCATTAGCAACTGGTGGTGCTTGCTCCAGCAAATCGCCGTTTGAGTGAAGATTTATGCACACTCCTGGCTGGAAATGATTTATTTATTTTAGCAGAGGCTGTGAGATCATTAACCTCCGCCGTGTCTCTGGGGAACGGCATCTGCGGCCCCCCACACTGCACAGACAAAAGGCCCCACGCGTCCCTTGGCTTCATGGCTCGGGCGGAGGAAGAAGAGGAGGAGGAGGAGGAGGCCCAGCCGAGGGGTCTGTCTCCAGGGCTGCAGGAAGCCGCCGGAGTACACTCCGGATCTTTTAGGGGTGATGAGACTCACTTGTTGACACTACTTTGACAAGTGATTATTTAAACAAACCTAATATACTATTAGATTTAGTAATATTGCAGTAAATGAAACTGGTAGGAAAGAGAGTTTAGATTTTAACAACATTACAGTAATATATTAAATCCACACACATTAAAATAAAGACTGTAGAGGAGATTTTGAACATTTTATACATTAGATGGGAGTAATGGTGTCAATATCTTTTTTTTTTTTGTTAGAATCTGAGCCTCTCTGTTAATTGTTCAGCTGTTAATAATAATAATAATAATAATAATAATGTATACTTTATTGATCCCCGTGGGGAAATTCCTCTCTGCATTTAACCCATTCACTCAGTGAAGCAGTGAGCCGCCATTGGGCGCCCGGGGAGCAGTGTGTAGGGATGGTACCTTGCTCAGGGGTACCTCAGGGTAGCCGTTCAGGAGAATCGAACCCCTGACCTTCCGATCACGGGGCCAACACTTTACACTTTACCTACTGAGCTATCCCTGCTCAGTAGGTATGGCTGGCATGTTAGTGCACGTGGGTCCATGCCTTGCAAAATTTTACTACTATTAACGAAAGAGCCTGTAAGAATGACCTCCACACCACACTGTAAAAGCAAAATGACAGCACAGTCCAAAGCAGTTTGGAGTCTTGGCTCATTGAGAAGATCGCTGCTGTTCTGTTGCTCTCTCTGTTTCTCTGAGTATGTCTCTCCTCTTCTCTGATACACTCTCAGCGCGTCACTTTGAAAGAAGACACACGGAGCAGAGCAGCACATCGAAGCATAGTAAAGGTAAGACAATGAGACAACAATTCATCACGTTTCTATGAGCGCACTAAAAGCTTTGCAACATGACAACAACAACCATCAGCAGGGCACCCGGTGGTTATGTGAAGACTCAAGCTGAGCACAGTTGCCATCTTGGTGTTTTAAAACATGACGAGCGAAGGGTGGATCTGACTGAGAAACTGGCCAACACTGCATACTCATGCAGTAGTGAGTTGTTAACCACACAGTAAAGTTGTGCTTTATCATTATTTTTAACTAATGGGAATACTTCATAAATTGGACATTATGTCCTTTTGGGTAACAGTTCAAACTAGCAATTCATGCCTGAAACTCACCAGGAAAGTGTTTCCTGAGGTCACAGACAAACAGAGCCAAGAGTCATTTTATCAGAGACTTCTGGATGTGCTTTTGTAAGTTGAGTTGCCCCCTGCAGGCCAGTAGAAAGAACACAGGTTTACAACACTTTTTTTTACTGACAGTTAAGTTAGTTTACCATCGCCGGAACTGATGATAGATACAGCCTCCAGTAGCACGGGACTCAGTAGTAAGTAGTTAGCTTAGGACTGTAAATTTATCTTATCTTATTTACAAAATGTACAGTTTCTAAACCTTTCCAAACACTGAGTTTTCTAAATGCGTATCTTAACATCAGACTTTGTGTTTGATAGCCAATTCTTTGTCATCTCGTTGAATATGCTGTCGCACACATCTCCTAGCAATGTAAACCCTGGAGTGTCAGTCAAATACTTCCAAGGTAAATGCCCACCAAATCATTTATATATTTTAATTTTACTTTTTCAACCTTTTATGCATCATTTTCTAAACTATGCACTACCATTTTCCTCACTCTGTTCTCACTACAAGCAGCATCCATGTGCAAGCACACAAGAGCCATATAAATGTATGTATTTCTCTCTAATGTATAACATGTACAGCTCTCCCTAATGAGAAATGAGAATCTCACATACATAAGGAAGCATCAATGATCAACTCAGATGTTTCATTTTTGCACGATTACATTTAAACGAAGCTAACAGAACTTGGCCTGTTAATATTCACATTTTTGCAGATGGGTTGGTCTCTTGGTGTCATCACAGTCCCAGTGCTTCATGTACATCAATACACTCTTAATGTCATCAACCACTGTATTCATGTCCGTCTAATTGGAAAAGTTGAGGTGCAGTGCATCTCCAAACTGATTTCTAGCGGCAGGAGAAATTAGAGGGGTGAAGCAAATGACAGTATAAATCTGAAATTAATCAGGACTCAAACTAAACCCGTGCCTTTTTAGGTATGTGTAATTGAACACTAAAGGCAATCTCGCAGCAGCAGCAAGAAGCATCTGCATTAACCCATTGCACTTGGAGTGGAGGATTAATTAAATATTTTTCCCCCACTCTCATTCCCCCATGTGTGACTGCAATGCTTTCATTTCATTTGATTTCATGAGTTTCAACAATCGGAATCACGTTTCTTTGGAAGGCAGAATGAAAACGGCTGTGGAAGACAAGCGGGAGGGAGGTGTAGGTTTGTCAGTTCACTGGAAGTTATGGCTGGGCTCTGGCCTTATCAAGCAAACACTTGAGAGCACAACAAATCAAGAATTTTATTGAGGGTTATAAACTTGAGCATCCAATGGGAGCTGAAGAGGACAAATTTATGAGAAATGTTAATAGTGGCATAATTTCTTCCCTAGATGGTGAGATTTTATTGAAGTTTATCTAAATATGTCTTTTAAACAAATATACAATCTTGTTAATCATAAACGTGTAAGCTCTGGAAACATTTCTGCATTTCTTTCTCTTAGTGTTTCTAAAAAAATTAATAAAAAAAGGATTTTCATTGTTGAAAAACTGTAATTTTCTCGGTGTATAGGCATAAAACCCGGCACAGCAAAAGAAAGAATCAAAACAAAAGTTAAAACTAAGAAACGGAACTTTTCTTTTTCTGCCTTTGAGGTAACCGTTTCTGGTTCTGCAAAGAGCTGCAAGATCCCAAAATAAAGAAAACAAAACAGAAGCATGTTTCAAATTCATGTGACGAGAGTTTTCTAATTTAATAAATGAAGTTGAGAAATATGCAGAATAAGTTAGAAAAAAGGGGGAGAATAATTTGGCATGGTGGGAAGCAATATTGTATGGTGAGAGTAGAGGGGGATGAGGGATAAACAAACAAACCTTGACAAGGGCAGCGGTGGAGGATCAGGCTGGGGAGCAGCGCGGTCTGCGGTCGGGTGCAGACAGCCCTGTTTGAGAGGGGGGCTTGCCAAGTACCGACCCTGAACTGCGACACTCTGGTGCTGCCTGGCTGCACTAAGCAGTGGCTGCCAGCACGCACTGATTTATCAGGGGGGCAACGCCAGCCGCCACCTCGCTCTCCCTCGTGCCCTGCCTTTATAAAGAACCTCCCTGACGGCTCTGATAGTGCAATCAGGGCTACGGCAGAGCCAAGGCAATTTCTCCTTCACTCTTTGATAACCCCGTGCCTTATTGAAAGCCAATAGCAATGGCAGCAACAACAACTCAATTGGAAAGAGTTGCTGCATTTTGAAGGGGGAAAAAGGTTATGCCTTGACAAAATGAGGGGGGAGTAAGGGGATGTCTGTCTCACTTTATGTGAAAGGCTCATTGTCCTCCAACAGGTGGCGTGATTCCTAAGTGGCTGCTGTCCCTTAGCTAGCTTGTCAGGGGGACTGTGAAATGCTTCCTTTTTTTTTCCATCATTGAAATTCTGGCAGAATGGCTGGAGTTCAACTACTGTGTGACTTTTTGTCCAGGTTGAGCAATGACTAACAGAGAGGCCACAGCCACGCTGGCTGCCTGTGAGGCCGTGCAAAGTGCTTACCACTGCCCCAAGCTTAAAGCTAACATGCTAAATCACAATGTCGACATGCTGATATTATGCTAGGTTTAACGCCCTCATCATCTTAGCTTATAATGTTAGAAAACAAGCCTTTTAATTACAGTAAATACCCAATAACCTCCACTTTCCTTCTTCACAGAAATTCATCACAAGATAGGTGACAATAAATGGGGCGCCATAAAGCTTTAGCCTGAAACTGCAAACTTCGAGGGGTAAGCACTGTGATTCTGAAAGTCTTCATTATGGTTTTGATCAAAGGGGTTTGGGAAAAAAATTGTTAACCCATCACCCACAATGGTTGACTGCTCCACCTTAGTCTTCCTTGAGTTCAAGAAAAATAAATAAAATAAAAAGTGCAGGTTTTTGTATAGAAGCAGGAATAGGCGAGTTTAGACCCTTTGGGGGCGCTCGAGTTGTCTTCAAATTAGTTATTTTCCTAACTTTTCTATTGACGACATTACAGCATAGAATGAAAACAGGTTTTATGTTCAGCGTTGTTGATGTCATGATGTTACAGTGCGCTCACACAGACGCAGGTTTGTCATCAGTAGCCTAATTAGACTTTTGTTGCTGAAAGAAGACGAAGAGGTCATTTCACGACACAAATCAGTGATGCAGATTTAAATCACACTTTAACAGAAATACAGCAAAAGCTGAAACAATTCTGATCATGAGGGGACATTGCTGTGACTTATGAAATGTCTGCTTATTTGTACTTGTTCTCTAAATAGCGCCTAAAACGTTAGCCAATGTATCTTAAATCACTAGAGATTATTAGCTAATTTTACCTTTCTGATCCACTAATCTGCTGGGATTTCACTTGTTACCAGCCAATGAGCTGATGTATTTTATTATTTTAGATTTTTTTTTTTTTAATTTCTAATCCTGGCTGAATTGGGCTTCAGTGTTCATTTACAGTACAGCTCCAGATCCAGTTGACAGCAAGTCAAAAACACTTAAAAATGCCAGTGAACATGCTAAACAGGTAGCTTTTTCGCTTTAAACATGGCTGAACACGATGGCTGCCACTACATTTGAGGTACACGATCCTCTGAGTCTGCATAATAAAGAGAGGGTTTGTATGAATTCAAAAGCTATAATATAAAACAACTCTATTACCAGTTTGCTTCATGTACAGGTCCATGGAGTGGCAGGGCGATTTTCCAGTGTCTGTATTGTTTAATGTTACTTTAAGTCACTCAGACCTGTAGATGTGAACCTTGTGTTGACGGAGGAGGACATTTATGTACATTAATGACACCAGCACTTTTTCAGACCAAAAATGGGACAAAAGCAAAACAACTGTGTACTCCATGCAGGAAAAATGACCAATACATCAAGATCTATACTTAAATGTCTGGTCATGCCATTGCACCAGCACAAGTAATGTAAATAATAAGAAACTTTGATGAACTGATGGCACTTGAGAAAACACCAATGAATATCTGAGGAATTCATCTTCCGGTCATGTCTGGAACGCTATAACGGCCTTCCATTCAATGTGTTGGAAAGTTTCACCGAAAAGACAACAGAAGGATATCTAGATGATCACACATTCTTACTAACTAGTAGCAGTAAAGGAAATGTAAACATATCCTTGAAGGACAGTAGTATTAATCCACTATGAAGACCTGGACATTTTAGAACAAATTCCCAGCTTAATTTTGGTGCTTTTTAAAGAAAAAAAAATGAGATGAGGTCACAAGAAATCATCAGAATTTACTACCTCACAATAAATATTTTTATCAAATATTAATGCAATCCAAACTACATCTGTTGAGACATCAAAGGCAATTTAAAGTTTGAGCCAAACTACAGTGGCTTGCAAAAGTATTCGGCCCCCTTGAACTTTTCCACATTTTGTCACATTACAGCCACAAACATGAATCAATTTTATTGGAATTCCACGTGAAAGACCAACACAAAGTGGTGTACACGTGAGAAGTGGAACGAAAATCATACATGATTCCAAACATTTTTTACAAATAAATAACTGCAAAGTGGGGTGTGTGTAATTGTTCAGCCCCCTGAGTCAATACTTTGTAGAACCACCTTTTGCTGCAATTACAGCTGCAAGTCTTTTAGGGTATGTCTCTACCAGCTTTGCACATCTAGAGACTGAAATCCTTGCCCATTCTTCTTTGCAAAACAGCTCCAGCTCAGTCAGATTAGATGGACAGCGTTTGTAAACAGCAGTTTTCAGATCTTGCCACAGATTCTCGATTGGATTTAGATCTGG
>VUQG01000493.1:0-14666 GCA_015106755.1 Etia nguti
GTAAACAGATTGCGTTGTGTTTGACGTCTTCTTTTGCGCACGCGGGCCGCTTTTAGGGCCGTGAACCGTTCACACTAGAGCGCGTTTGCTGTCACATTTTATTTGTAGTGTGAACAACCAGACAAAAAAAATCGGATTTGATCAAAAAATCGGAATTGAGCATTAAAACCTGCAGTGTGAACGTAGCCTTATTTGCCTGCTAGCTGATATCAGTCAGTGTAGCGTTATCCTGCCCGTCAGGTTCATCCCTGCCAAAATAAAACAGTTAATATCAGCCCGCTTATTGTTTTTCTGTTTTCCAGATAACTCTGTGGAGTCAAGTCGGCCCGTGTCATCCTTCAGCCCACAGCCGTGGCACAGCTGCCACAAACTCATCTATGTGCGACCAAACCCAAAGACTGGGGTGCCAGTCGGGCATTGGCCCATACCAGAGTCCTTCTGGCCGGACCAGAACTCTCCAACCCTAGTGAGCAGAGAAGCTTCAAAATACCTCAGCAGCCTTTTTAGTCTGTCTTTCAGATTACATTGTATAGTGCTTGATTAATACAGACGTTTGACTTGGACAGAACTGTGTTCCTTATATGTCAATATTTGTATTGTGTAGCTTTATGGACACTCAAACTCTCTCACTTCCTTTCTCTTTTATTGGCACCAGTTTTTTTTCTGTAACACCTTTTAGTAACCATCCAGTATAATTGCGATTACCTGTAAAACTTTAATGCTTTTTTATATACTGCTGTCATAAGGACGTCAGAGGATTGTGTACCAAAGACAAACACACCTAACAGTTTGCTCATTTCCATCCGCTGCTCACAGCCACCTCGCACTGCTCACCCCGTGGTGCGTTTCTCTTGCGTTGACTGTGAACCCATGGTGATCGACAAGCTTCCCTTCGACAAGTATGAACTGGAGCCCTCTCCACTCACCCAGTACATCCTGGAAAGGAAGTCCCCACACATGTGCTGGCAGGTAGAGTAAACGCTTCCAACAACGCTTGTTTACAAAGTCACAGGTGTTGCCTCGGGGACTTTCTAGAAACCCAGACATAATGAGGTTACTTGCTAAATTCATCATAGCATTTCACCTTTTTGGGCTATTGTGAAGTAGTTGTTGGTCATGCCATTAAAGCTCTGTGAATAGAGCTTGGCTCCGTTTTTAACAGCTCTGCTTTACCTTCATGTTTTCTCTTGCTGTCCTCAGGTGTTTGTCAGCAGCAGCGGGAAGCAGAATGACCTGGGGCATCCGTTTGGCTACCTTAAAGCCAGCACCACTCTCACCTGTGTTAATCTGTTTGTTATGCCGTACAACTACCCAGTCCTTCTCCCACTCCTCGGTGAGACGTATTGTAGTAAATTTGTCTTTAAGGTGGCCTAAAAACAAAACAAAACTACAAATTCTGGGTCAGTAGGCCTGAGCTGACATTATATTTAAAAGCTCTCCTTTTCTGGGACACCTCATCATCTGCAGTCATCACAATTATCAGTCTTCCAACACAGAAAATCCTTAAAAGGGTTATCTTTAACAATTCTGTACAAGACATGAATATTTTCTGGGAATTTATGTGTGTTTCAAAGCTTGTTGTAGCCTCACCATCATCATCCTCAGTATTGATGCATGTGGAACAGTGGGTCTGCTGCAGCTGGACACTGATGCAGAATGCTATGATCTCTCAGACTAACCCACTCCTCATTTTCTTCTCCTTCTCCTTGCAGACGATTTTTTCAAAGTGCACAAACTAAAACCAAACCTTAAGTGGCGACAGGCCTTTGAGATGTACCTGAAGACGATGCCTCCATACTACCTCCTGGTAAATGAATGCAACATCTTTAATGCCGCCTTTACTTTAAATGGATTTATGGTGTTTTTCTTGTAACTAACATCTTAAATTCTGACAGCCCTTGAAAAAGGCACTGAGGATGATGGGTGCACCTAACCTTATCGCGGACACCATGGACTGCGGCCTGAGTTACAGCGTCATTTCTTACCTGAAGAAGCTCAGCCAGCAGGTAAGTCACTTCCAAGCAGTAAAACGGGTTTTGTGATGCTTATTGATCGTGATGAAATGTACAAATCAGACTAAATGACACAAGCGCTGAGGAGACTGAACTGAAACTATAAACTTGTCAAAGACAACGAGCACTGATGCTGTGTGAGGCCTCCGGTTCCATCAAAGGCTTCTCATCTCATTTCTTCTGTTAGTTTGAAGAGTATGTCCTACATTTATTTAAGCATCAAGCAGCGGTGTCTAAGTGGAAGTATTATTCAAGTCATAGTTTGGAAACTCATGCGCACTGACTGGATATTTTCAGGAGTGACAGTCTCACCATCTGCTGCAGATACAGGTGCTGACTATACAGTTATGAGTCCTTTGCAACCATCATTTTATTATCAAGTATGGCGCTAAAAGAGTTATAAATGAGTATATAAAGTCTTTATAAATACTTCTCTTATTTTTTTAATATGATTATCTGTGGCTGAAATGAGCTGTATGAAAGACTGCCAAGAAACAGAACGGAGAGATGTCTTCCAAATTATATTTCACTCATTTCACATTGCTTGTTATCCTCATACTGAGATGTTGTGTTTGTTGGCTCGAAGGCAAAAATGGAGTCGGATCGTCTGATTGTGTCGGTGGGGAAAAAGGCTCCTCAGGAAACCGGCATAAAGGTGAAGAACCACTCCAGCTCGCTTTCTCTAGCCCACCGGCGAGATTTTAAGCAGCTGCTGCAAGGAATCACTGGGGAGGGGCCCCTTCGCCTGGCGGACATTAACTTCAAAGAGTTTGCCGGTTTCCAGATCGTCCTGCTCAACAAGGTAGGTTTAGGACAGTCCGGACACTTTGTGCAGTGTGTGAAATACTTTCTGCAGGGGAGAGGGAAAACACAGCGTGTACAGTATTTGGTAGGATTTTTTCTGACTAGATGTGTTCACAGGATGTAAAGCCTCAAGCTTATCGCAATGCCTATGACATCCCAAGACGGAACCTCCTGGATCAGCTCACACGAATGCGCTCCAATTTGCTGCGGACGTCACTAAAACTGATCCGAGGGCAAGATGAAGGTAACTTAATACACAGTGTGTTGCTAGTGGGAGGCAACAACTTAATGAGCATGCTTTTCTTCAGCTGGAATCCAGTGTAGTTACTACAACATTTAATTAAATCATCATTTTGTGGTTGTTAGATTCCCTGCACAGTATTCCAGTGGCTCAGATGGGAAACTATCAGGAGTACCTAAAAATGATGCCGTCTCCTTTGAGAGAGATTGACCCCGATCAGCCTAAACGGCTGCACACATTTGGGAATCCTTTCAAGCAGGATAAGAAGGTAATGCAGTTTAGCTGCACACAGATGTCTTCACTCGGTATCGCGCCCTTCCATTGTGTAACGGTTTCCTCTGTCTGTCTGCTATTCCCAGGGGATGATGATCGATGAGGCGGATGAGTTTGTAGCAGGCCCTCAAAATAAGAAGAGAGGAAATTCCAGTGACTCCAATTCGGGAGCTACTGTGAAGAGAAGGCGGAGCATGTCACCATTGCTGCGGCGGCCGCAGACACCATCAGGGAACACCAACCATGTGGTGATTGGGAAGAACCTAGCAGGGATTCAGGGGCAGCAGAACCTCCTCAAACCGGTTCCACAGCACAAAGGTAAGATGCGAAGGTAATAGCAAAGTATGCTCGAAGGTGGTGAATACGAGGTTCACATTGTTCATTGTTGCATCATCAGGAGTGGATAGCAGCAACATGGTGGTCACAGAGAGTAACGGCGACAGCGCTCTTGGGCTCGACTCTGGGGAAATCTGGCCTGCAGAGATGGACACAGAGGCAGTGAATCCATCTTCACCGAGTTTAGAGGAGAAAGTTGGGACAGGAGCAGCAGTTCACGGGGAGGACCTCGGTACGATGGAGGAAAGGCTGGTGGAAGATCATCTAAATGAGCAGCCGCTGGAGGAGAAGCACAACTGTGAACGCCTGAGTCCACAGAGCGAGCTGGATGGCACTGACGCTGAGCCGGCAGTGCCTGAGATCATTTTCATAGCTCCACTAGATGGCAACCTGGCAGAGCTGCGGACACGGGTCATCAAGGAGGTTCGCAAACCCGGACGAAGTGAGAACATTTTTGTTTTTCAGCAATATCATAATAAAAAAAAAACACAAAAAACACACAAAATTCAGAATTTTTCAGCTCTGGCCTTGCCGTGTAACATATGTGTTACATTTTAACGAAAAGTTTGTCCTCAAAAAAACGCACTGTGGAAAAAAATGGCGTCTCCATCAAACCACGATGAGCTGGTTCTGATGTTTTTTGAACAAGAAAAGGAAGAAACAGATTTTCAATTCATCTAATTCTCACAAGAAGGCAGCAGAAGGGAAAATTTCAGGGTTTGATCCAGGAGATGAAGCTGCATCACAACAACTTTCGTACATATTTCAGGATGTCAGTGGGCAGTTTGAACTTGTTAGCAGAGCTGGGAGCAGAGAAATCATTTCAGAGAGCTAACTGACCTGAAGCAGCATCTAGCTGTGTGTCTGATGTATAATAATTTTATTTTAATAGTTGCATATGTGTATATGTGTGTTATGAGGTCACTTGTTACTTGTCAGTGGTCTGATTAGTCGCATCTGTTTATTTGCAACAAATCGGAAAATTCAGCTTGATTGGAAAAAATGCCAAAAATTATCCTGCGAAATTATGTGGTCTGTGTGAACGGCTACATTAAGAATAGGTGAGTCTGAAAAACATATTTTTCTGGTGTGTAAAGGCCTTCGTATTAATAATAGCCAAAAAAAATTACTATCAAAATAAAAAGAAGCAGAAGAAAAACAACTAATATTGATACGTGACAGTCTATTTAGTTTATTAGAAAAAACTGCAGGTTTTAAAAAGAAATATTTAAATTTAAAAAAAAAAAGTCAAATTCAAGTGCATGGTTTGAAACAAGGAGTTATTCAGACTGACTTTCTCTTCAATCCGCATCTTGTAGAAAGTTTAAAAGAGTTCCCCAACCTTTTCAGATTTTTTTGTTTGCTTAAAATATTTGTGATAGTGTTTCTAGTGGAAGGTTTGACATTCTGGACAATATTGTGATTTAAATAAGCACAGTTGATTTTTTTGAGGGGCCTTTTTCAGCTTTATTTGACAAATACAGTTAAGAAATGACAGGAAGGGACAGCGGAGGGAGAGAGAGGCAGGGGAAGACATGCGGCAAAGGGCCGAGGGTCAGACTTGGACCCGTGGCCTGCTCAACACACTGAGCTAAACCGGCGCCCGATCACAGTGGATTTGTTGAACTTCAATATATTGTCCTCTCAACAGTGAATGTCTTTGTATCATACTTGACTGAAAAGTAAATAAATGTGAACCCGAACCAAACATACCAGAGGCTATCAGGAAGTTGGTCCACTGAAAGGCGAGAGCGTCGTAGCCAAACGCAGTGCAGCAGAGTAATCATTTGTTTTCTTTTACTAATCATCAGAAGCCAAAATTGTACTTGAAATGAAAATGTGATTATTTCACAGCTTGCATCTCGTCCCATAATATTTTAATCTTTCCACAGTGAGACAGTCTTCTTTAGCTGTTTACATTTAGTACTCATTAACTACTCGTAATCTAAGGTTCGTATTCATCATCTGATTATGAGTTCCAGCACAAGCTGATTTTTAGTCATCTGCTGAGATTTCAGGGTCCTGATTTTATTCCCCATCCATTTGGATTTTCATGTAAACTCCCAGATGAAGATGATCTAAAAAGATAATTAGACTATGTGATGCACTTTCTTAAACAGTCTTTGGTCATTGTTGGGGGAATTATGCTGCTGTGCCTTTAAAAGCGTTCTTATAAGATAAAATGTTTCCCTTTAGTTCAAAGTTTGGATGAAACTGATGTTAAACCTTTTCAAGCACATGAAAACTCTTTTCCCCTCGGGCGCCTGTTAGAGTTGTTGTCAGATGTCGTCTTTATGAGGGTAAAAGTTCAAGGTTAAAGCTTGATTGCCCTTAAAGCTTGATCATACCACATTTTCACATGTTTAAAAGCTGGATTAGCAGTCTGATTTTTAGCTTTTTTTCATTACATCAGAGAAGAGGTAGCTTTAGCCCATTTACAGTCCATGTGCACCCAGTGAGGAACATTGCAGTTTTTAAAAAAATAAAACATAATGGATCTGTCAGCTGTGCGGCCAGTAATACAACACTAACAATAAGTTTACACATATTTTTAAACATTTTTTTCATATTAGTCCCAAAATTGTTTTTGATTTCTGAGCTAAATCAGTCAGAGGTGGCAGAAAAATGTAAAATACTGATTCTTTTTTATTCTAATTTGGGGACGTACTGGGAACATTTGAACAGCTTCCTTACCTTTGTGCTTGTGCCTTTTCTCAGATTATGATGCAATACTCAGACTACTGCAGCAGGTGAAAGGCCCGCCAAACGTACAGAGGTACTTCATCCAGCACGCCATCAAAGAAGCGATGAGGTAAGAAACTGAGCGACTTTGAATCTTTTGAAATCCCCAGACAAGTCTGTTAAACAGCGCGTCACTGCACTGACATACATTGAGTTCAGTGTTTCTGAGGCACTGCAGCTTCAATGGCATTCATTTCAGAGCCCTTTGAATTGAATTCATCTGCAGTGCTCTGATAAAGTTTGAGGTTCCTACTGCAGTAAGCTGGAAAAGGAAATCAAATCGATAGTGTGAGCTCCCACCAGCATTACAACTGCACTTGTTCCAAACACCTTGCCACAGTTCATCTGTTGATTCATCTGTTCTGTCTCTTCTTACACTGATTTCATGTGAGGTTGATGTTGCACGACTCCTTGTTCTTCCTGTTACTGAAGAGTCGACGCTTTGATCCAAAGTAACATCTAAACATCTCCCGAACAGGTTCAAGAAGCGAGTACTGATCCAGCAGCTGGAGAACGCCCTCGCGGAGCTGGAGGAAAAGCAAACAACACCACAGCTTCCCAATGACCATGGCAGGTAGTGACAAAGACACTTTTGCTTAAATTTCCTTGCTCGCTGGACATCGCCACCTGAAGAGATGCATCCCTCTAGACAAAGCCTCGCAAATTTCGATTTGGAAACCAGCTTGGGAGAGGAACAAATGCACTGATAGTCCCTGTGCTGTACGTCACATCCTGTTAGAGGCAGAGGGCTCATTCAGAGGAGGGGCCTTGGGGAGCAGCTCCACTGGGGATGAGTACAGAGACTTTAAAAATAATCCTCTTCACATTGACAGATGCCTTAAACACCCATATGGCTTTTGTCTGTATGGGGACGTTGCTCAGAAACCACACATACACTCCATTAGACAGATAACACAGTAAGCCAGCAAAGCAAGGGATAGACTGGCTTACTGGGATAGTTATGCTAAAAAACAAAACAGGCCCTTCTTCAGCTGGTCTGAAAACTGTTTTATGGGTAATAAAATGTGCATTCATGAAAATTCATGGATGGAAGGAGAAATACTGTCCAGAACCAAGACAAACCCTCATATTTTTTAGTGTTAAATCTGCAACAGGATGCACTTTGTTGTCCATGTTACTGTTGATCACTATGCCCCCATTTTTAGTGGTTGCACTGGCATCAGAGGTGGGCAATATGGGAATAAGACTATGAGTGCCATAGTAGCGATTAGGGATGGGTATCGTCACTGATACCCAGCCCGACGGCACTGCATCAGAATCTGTGAGATGTCGGCTTTCAGCCCCGATGCCGTGCCTTCGGGTGAACGATCCACGCTTTGTGCGTGCTCTCATTTGCTGTTTTAGCTGTTTGGTGAACCTGAGGTTCTGGTGTTTCTGGCAAAATACATTTAAATTCTAAAAATCGATTCAGGATTTAATGAAGCAATATTTGGTCATTCAAGCAAAAATCGATTTGAATTGGAAAAGTGATTTTTTTAAAACCCAGCCCTGGTAGCGATATAGAGTCGCTTTTCTGGGAAAACACTAGAAATGTATATTTATGGCTAATCCAGTCAGCAGGCAGCAAGCAAGGCTGCACATTATGGGAAATACTGTGTTCAGTATTGGTGTGTGATAGATTTGAGTCAACGGTATAGCAAACTCATAGTGCATATGACCATATTGCCCAACCCCAAACAGCATTAAATAAGACTTCACATATGCCTCACTCATGGCAGCTCCCAACATGTTCTGAACCCACACTTCCCAACCAGCTCCAACCTTTTAAAGCGTGACATCGAAGGACAGCACCAAGTAGCCGAATCAGTGTTTTTTTGTGATAGTTGCACAATGCCGTCTTTTTCCTTCTGGAACAGTCCAACACGAAGCAGCAGTGTTTACCGGTTTAGTGACCGAGGAGCATTCTTCCTCTCACCTGCCATCACAGCAATACAACATGGGTTACTCCTGCAACTCCACACGCGCACACTCACGCGCGAGTCATCCTCACACCTCAAACGCTCCAGCGGTTCCCCAGCATAACACAGTTTTGCATCCAGCAGTCGCCTTTTTGTTGAAGTTGAACCTTTTGCATTTCTCCTCTGCTGCTTTTCACACGAACCCGGCGTCAGCGCTCCTCCTGAGTTCTCCTTGTTTTTACAACAGATGTACACTACTTTTTAATGTTCATAGGGAATAGAGATTATTTTTGTGAAATTGCTTATTTCAGAGTCTAAGAAATATTTTGAAAGACAAATGTTCAAAGCCATTTTTGTAAACTGTTAAAATACATATACAAAGTGGAAAGTTTTATGAACCTACTTCTTTTTTTATCAAAACAAAAAAATAAAAAAAAAGATACAAAATTAAACCACGGGTAGAATGGTGTTTTGTGCGTCAGACTGTGTAGTTTAGCTTGAAGTTGGTGTTTTTTTTAAAGACGTAAACAGTTGCTGAGCACACAGCTTGCTCACTTTCATCTTTTTTTTTCAAGCAGTTTTGGTTTAACCTCCATAAAGTCTCTAGAATCTGTGTTTCGTTTGTAAAGCCTCGACTTTAAATTGAGCAAATGCTGCAGACACAACACTTTCAGTGTGTGTCTGACAGAGTGATGAAGTTGTGGAGCAGAGCTCTGCGACGCACACGGCAGCTGGACCTATTTTCTTTGTGACCCTTTGTCATTGATTACAACAAAGTGTAATTTTACAAACGCCTGCAAACACTGGAATTGCATATACACTCAGCAGCCACTTTGTTAGGCACACCTGTTCAACCGCTTGTTATTGCAGATGTCTTGCCAGCCAATCACACGTCTCAGCGAATTTAAGCATGTAGACGTGGTCAAAACGACCTCCTGAAGTTCAAACTGAGCGTCAGAATGAGCCGTGGCATGGTTGTTGGTGTCAGACGGGCTGGTCTGAATATTTTACAAAATGCTGATCTGCTGGGATTTTTCCTCACACAACCATCTCCAGGGCAATGTTCTAAAAAACAGAAAATATCCAGTGAGCAGCAGCTCTCTGGCTCTGCAACAGTAACTCAGCTAACCACTTGTAACAACCAAGCTATGCAGAAGAGCATCTCTGAATAACACATTGAACTTTAAAGCAGATGGGCTACAGCAGCAGAAGACCACACTGGGTGCTGCAATGGTGTAATGATATGGGGGATATTTTCCGTGCACACTTTAGCCCCCTTAGTATCAACTAAATTTCTCTACAACCACAAAGACACAACAACACCTGAACTTCTTTTTACTTCTCCGTAACACCCTCAAAGCAAGCATCACATCTGTAGAGCTCTGTCTCCGCATGAACAACCTACATCCAACACCTTATGGTGCAGCTCATTAACTCGATCCCTGTGTACTTAGTGCAGCTCTGCACATCACCCTTGTTCTTGAAAATTGCACCAGTACATCTCCTAAAATCTTTTAAAGTTTCAATGTTTTAAATACTTGATTCTTATATTTTTATATTAAATGCACGTTAGTGAAACAAGCCTTTAACATGTACTTTTTCTACATTTCTGTTCCACTTGGTTTGTTAGTTTGCTCCATTTTAACCCAGACTGGAACTTCAGACTTGACTGCCACCTAGCGTCCATCATAAACAGCTGCAGGTTTTTTGGATGAGGGTTTTTTGTGATGCAGCAGTCCTGCACCAAGGTCACAGGTACAGCACAGCTCTGCAGACTGTCACTATAGTGATTTCATTTTAAAAGCCATTTGTACCAACCATTTACCATATCTTACCAACTTCTTCCTGCATAAATAGATTACTTGGAAAATAAATAGTCCACTTAGTTTTGTCTGACAATAGCAATATTCCAGCCGAAGTACAACAAAAAGGAGATCTGGACACTTTGTAAAATCAGTATGCCTTTTATTAAATTAAAAACCAATCTGTTGAATATTGATGAAATGTAAAATGAAAGAAAAATAAAATTCACTCAAATTAATGTACCAGTACTGTTTAGTCTGCCTCATAGTGTTCACAGTCTCATTATAATAGCGCTCTAATATTGCCCATCCCAGTGTTCACCTCATTCCCTGTGACTTAAAAACCATTTTGCTCACACACAGAATGTACAGAGCATTTATGCTTCCTGGAAATAATAAAGCAAATATTAGAGTCCACTGATTAATCTCTATTTAAGTTGACAAAGTTTTGCAGCTGAAGGCTGACATGTGTTTGAAACGAAACAGCAACCAAAGCAGCCTTTCCCTTCATACAAAAGATATACAAAGGGGAATAATATCCCAGTTCAGTTCAGAAGGGACCAAAGGGGTACATGTCTCAGTATCTTAAGACTCCAAAGCGTTTACATACTGTATATACAAACAAGTCTGCTTGGAAATAATAAAAACAAAAACTGAGGGGTTGGCACAGTCAGTGTTGAATATGGTGGTAACCACAGTATGGACAGAGATGCATGTTCAGACAGCATTATTAGTTTATTTACAAAAAAATAAAGAAAAAGTTAAATAAGAGAAAGATGAATTCTGACACGTTCTCCCTCCTTCTTTCTAACAAAAACAAATCTTATCTGACAATGACCTTGTTACAGGCAGGAAAAGGCCAGTCTCAGTGCAAATGCTCCAGCTTGCGTAGCCGTATGGGGTTGGGCAGAGCTTGTTGGTTGCGTACAGAAGAGGGCTCCTCCTCTGGTGTGCGGAATAGCACCCGACCCCTGTGATTGAAAAGGTAGAAGGATGGGTGGTTCCTCAGAGTATCAAAAGTCCTGGGGAAAGAAAGGAAAAAGGAAAAACTTCTTAAACCCCGACACCAAGAGGCAGGAAGTTATAAAGACTGATTACATTTGTTAAATTACACAATCCACTCCTGTAGGAGAGAAGGGACAGAGAAGTGTGTTTACATCCCAACGGTGCCTGATACAGAGTTAGAATAAAGAAACAAACCAATGTTAACATCCACTCGAATCATCCGTGTTGCAGTGTGAATGGGACAACCCACTGTCCAGCCGCCAGATGAGACATTTTTCAGGTAAAATTGAAAGTTTCAGGGGATAATTGCATCAACTGTGTAACATTCAAGCTGCGACTTGTCACGTGGGTTGCTTTGCTTGCCGATTTGTATCGACAGGGTTCACTTATTAAATCTAAAAGAGGTTACACTCCCGCTGTAAAAACTTTGAGTGCTAAACCCAAAATGTAGGCAAACTAACCAGTTAGCAGATCACAACATGAACAAGTCACTTATGTTTGGCTTGCTTACTGCCTCACTTCTTTAAAACATCTCTGTAATTTTTATATACAACTGCTTATTTTATACAATGTTGCTGTTGCATTCGCCTCCAAATCACTTTGTTCATTCTTTTATCTGAAAGACATCTGATCAGATAAAACCTCACTGATGGATTTAAGGTGATCAAGCAGGGATGGGAAACATGAGGCTCAGGTACCAGATTCAGCCTGGCAAGGATTCCAACCGGGCCCACTCCATGGCTTTGAAAAATGTAAACAAGGGTATAGACCCTGGGCTTCACTGTATTTTCATGAATTTTACAGCTTTCCCTATTGATAAACACCTCACCTACAGCCATACATACAATGCCAATGAATACATAAACGACATAAATGACAGAAAAGTTCCTGTTTTTCATTATGTAGTGTAGAAATGTGTGTGTGTGTTTTGTTTGTAATTTTACACAGTTCTTACAGTTCAAGCACAAAGACTCATATTAATCAATGCTATTTTTTTTTATTGAATTAAGGTACTTATTTGCAACAGTATACTATGTAGGCACACGACTCCTCCCTTTACTAACAGCCAAAGTAGTTAACGTTCAACACTGAACAACAGTCAGTAAAGCTCCAGCCAAACCACCATCTTGTCACCTGCAGCTGTAGTTTTTATAATAATGTCACACTGTGACCCAAAGCTCTTTTGTCAACCCAGCAACCTATTTACTCTCATGATATAGGCCCCATTCTTTTGCTTTGCTTTGAATATGTTTTCAGTCTTAGGAGTCTTTCAACACACTGGCTGTGTGATGTAAAGCTGCATCTGTGGGATTCGAGGTGAACAGCTTCACAGTAATGTTACTATAAATGTCGCTGAGATGGTGAGCCATGAGGTTCCCCTGTGACAGAGGACAAAAAACAACTGCACTGCCGAGGGAGTGGAGGTGTGCCAGGGTGAAGTCAGCTTACTTGTTTTTCAGCTCTGAAGAAGCATCCATGTCTTTGAACTCTCCGGCGATGTGGACAATACCGTAACAGGTCATGATAAACGACAACAAAGTCTGCAGTACAATCTGAAAGCACAAAGAAAGAAACCGCTGAGTAAAAAAAAGAAAAAAAGAAAAAGTCTAATAAAAAATGATAAAAGTTACTCACATCAATTGGTAGCGTCTCGTGCTCCTTCTCTGTGAGTCGCATGTATGATCGATCTGATGAGAGAAAAATGTTTGAGCAAAAGCAGTTAAAATGAACACCTCACAAACAGTGCTAATTAGCCAACTACAAAAAGGGCTTCGCAAGAAATCCTCTTTAAATATTATTACTATAGTAGTCACTCTTAATGGCTGTCTACCACTAATACTAACCCTTTCGGGCTGCACTGCAAGGTAAAGATTTCAATCGCTACCACTGCGCCCCATTCAAAGCGGAGCAGAGCCCACCTAGCATGATGTTAGCTAGCCGAAAGGCCCGAGCTGCTGTTTTGTCGAGCTACCCGGTGCTACCGAAGACAGTCTGCGTTAAATACAGCTACGGCGACGTGTCTTCCACTCTGTGAAATTCAAACTCACGTTGTGCCGCTGAGAAAGCCGCATGAGCTAAGGAGAAAAGTCCGATGCCGACAACACCTTTCCAAAACGACGAAGCCATCTTGAACCGAAGCGAAGAGGAACTGCGCGTACGGTGTCGTAAAACGGTGTCGTAAACAGCCGCAACCATGGGGGTGTAACTCCCCCCCCCCCACTCCATTAATAAGTGGGAAATTACATATTAAGGGAAGCACATAATAATAAGTTATATATAAATACACATAAATATACACAGACTGAATGGTTTAATCTGACTACTTTATTTGTCGCAAATACAGGGCCATTCCCCATTTGTGCTCTTACTTTGAAGGGATGAGCTAATATCCGCTCTAGCCCCAGCCTTTTCCGATTAGCTCGCATAGAGCTTTCATATGCCATATCGTCTATAACTTATTATATCTCTTTGAAACATTTACTCACTTTGCAGTACGCTTTAAAATAAACACAAACATGGCAGAAGCCATTCAAAAGAAGCTGAAGGTGGAAGTGGAGAAATACGCGCAGATGCAGAAAGGTAGGTGCTAGTTAGCACTGCGTGGTTTCTCCTAATGTGACATGATGCATTGAGCTAACTGACCATTTTAGGAAAGCTAGATATAGATTAAAGTGCGTCGTTGTAAGTGCCTCATGCATTTGAGCTGTCTTTTGTGGTCGCAACAATACTTTCTCTGCTCTGTAATTAAAATGTAACCAGTTCCTCCCCTGATTAGCTAACTGTGTGTTGTTCAGAGGTTAGCAAGAGCATGTCAGCCAGACAGAAGCTCGAGACGCAGCTGACAGAGAACAACATTGTTAAAGAGGTAACTATGGTCGCGCATTTTCTATTTTATTCACTGATAGCACCATTGGTAGACCATTTGTTTCTCTCTATGTTGCGATTTGTGTTGTGTTCTGTAGTAAACACGAGATCTCATTTTGTCTTGCCAGGAGCTCGATCTGCTGGACAGCTCAAACACCGTTTATAAGCTCATTGGTCCTGTATTAGTGAAGCAGGACCTAGATGAGGCCAAAGCCACAGTAGCAAAAAGGCTGGAGTACATCAACGGAGAAATGTAAGCCATTTCACCCACACTGATGTGTTAAGAGACCTTCACAGTGCTATGGGAATACATCAGGTTTTGGTTATTGGGGATCAATTATGATTTAAAACACCCTCTGTGAGTTGACTAAGTGTAGGTGTTGTGATGATGGAGGAGAAGTGGAGTGGGCACACACACCATCCATATGGGGGTGGGCAATGAATTTTGAGAACATGAGAAGGTGGGACTGTTTTGGATGGCTGTACCAATAAGCTTATAATAAGCTAAACATTAATATTGAATTCATATTGAGCACACCTGAGATCCTCCACAACAGTCCTGGATTCTTGGGAAAATTAATTGGCCTCCCCTGGTCTCTAACTTTACCAAAACTCATCAGTATTGCAGAATTTGTGATATTCAGAGAGTTAAATTTAAAAAACAACC
>VUQG01000493.1:22370-49911 GCA_015106755.1 Etia nguti
ACGGCTTAAAAAACAAAAACAAAAAAAAAAAACCCCCCCCCCCCCCCCGATATTGCTTAGAAAATGGTCCGGTACAAGGACTCCATTGAAAATATACGAAAAAGCATCCGATGCCCAGAAAAATACAAACGCCTCCATAAAGCCTGAACTACAGAAAGTCCTCGGAGGCAAAGCATAAAGCCACGAGGAATGGCTCAAGACTTTTTAGAAGCTGATTTTTACACTCAGGTGTAATGATCATAATCAACATCACCAAGAAAAATAATCTACTTTTTCTAGTTTTCTACTGAATAATAAAATGAAACATGGATGCCCTCACGGGACCTCGCTTCCACACACTGTTGTTTTTGCTGTTCTTTAAACTTGTAGGTTTGTTTCACATGTTTGGCTTTAAACATTTTATACATTAGCAGATGTATTTTTCACCCTGATCTACTGTATTTTTCCAACATGCCATGGTGGCGAGACGTACTTTTTTCTTCTTTAAAAAACAAAAAACAAAAAACTTTCTCCGGTGTCTTTATTAACTATCGAAATACAAATGGTGAAATCATCGAGCTGAACGACTTTTTCAGTGCGGCCTGCGTGTTCTCACATGACGCAGAGTGAGTGAAGTTGCCATTAACTGTGCTTTTAGTTTGGTGTAGCTCTCTGTGCATTTATGGTCACCCTGATCCTCATAATAGGCTAAAGAGTGTGGAGATAACACTGGGATGATCGGATCACGGGGATCCCGAGGAGATTAAGTGGCTTTTCAAAAGCAATGATACTTCCGTTTCAAATCAAAGAAAGGGCGATTAGCTGAGGCCCGGGGATCAGCACTGGTTTCTATGGCAGTCGGGAAGGAAACTCGCTCTGTAAGATACACAATTTGCAGCATGGGGATATAAAATATAGATATAGAAAGGAATTAAGCGTTCAAGTTGTGAATGTAAATACAAGTAAACGCACAGTTTGGGTCTCCGTGTGCGCTCGAGCATTAATGTGTGCAGGATTTAAGCCACGTGGACCCGCCCCATAAATAATGAGCCCGTGAAACCTGGGATGGCAAGTGATTGGTCTGAAATGTGGCCCTTCTAGCAGAGAAATGGAGCGTTCAGTTCTAATATGGTGACTCCTCGTGTGTGTCAGTGACAAAGGAGGCTGTGGTGTCGGACCTGACAGGTTTGGGAGCGTGGAGCGAGGTCGACAAGTGGTTTGATGTTGAAAGAGTTTGTGTGAAGTCCAAACACCCAACAAACTGTCCCGAAAGAGAAACCGGCACACACTTAACGCTCGGGTGTCATAATCATCATCTTCACACGTCATTGACAGCACACCAACTTGCCCTTCTCCCATTTGGCCCATATCTGCAACTGTGCGCCTACGAAGTTGCTTAAATCTACTTTTTAACGAACGTGTGCGTATAACTGCAAACCCAGGCAGCACAAGAGGCTATCTTCCATTTGCGCCCTGCTCCTTCATCTTAACTTGGTCTTTAAAGAAGAAGAAGGACAAAAATCACTTCATGCAACGTGCTGATGTCTCACACGTCACAAAATCCTCGTAGCTGCTCGTTTTCTCACTTTATCCCTGTTCCCACGAGAATGGGATGTTTCCCATGATCTCACTTCACCAAGTGCACCTTCTCGGAAGTGTTGAGAGCAACCAAAATGGGGCTTCTGCAAAATAAAAATTCTCGTTTCCTATCTATCTATCTATCTATCTATCTATCTATCTATCTATCTATCTATCTATCTATCTATCTATCTATCTATCTATCTATCTATCTATCTATCTATCTATCTATCTGCAGGCCACACATTTAGCCACAGATTTAACATGTTGTCTTTAATTGTCAGCATGTTGGTAATAGTTTCAAGTTTTGGTTTTCCCACAGTCACTCCAGTCTCTGCTCAGTGTCATCACGCACACGTGCCAGCCAATCAGAGGTCACAGGAGGTGCAGTTATAAGCCCCCCTGCAGGAGGCAGGGGGCTTTAAACCTCTGGAGGACATTTGGATAGAGCACTGCAACATGACCAGGAAACTCCAAAACCAAACCCAGAATGATGGGAAGAGCAGGAAAAGGGTAGGAAACTATATTATTATTTTGTGTTATATTGCATAATTCTTTTGGGATTAGGAAAACTTTTTATCACTTTAAACAAAGGTTCTTATTCTAAATTGGGTAAACAAGGATAAAAGTAGTTCCTTAGCTTTAGCAAAGCAGTGAAGTCGGCATGCATTGTGTTGAACTTTCATCACATCACTAAAACAAAGCTTTGTTTTGACTGCTCTTCTAGACTCTTAAGCCAGTTGTGGAAAAGAAGAGAAGAGATCGAATAAATCAAAGTCTAGCTGAACTGAGGCATCTGCTGATGAATGCCACGTCTGATCCAGTGAGTAATGTCTGAACAACCTTGTTTTAACTGTGTATGAGTTGGCAAATAAGCCATAAATGCAGTGGTAAAATCTGTTTCTCCTCTTCTTTGTTTTTTTTTTTTATTTGCGTATCATGAACAGCGGCTCCAGAATCCTAAAATAGAGAAAGCAGAGATTCTGGACTTGGCTGTTCACTGTCTCCAAAAGTGGGTTGATAAAAAGGGCCCGAGCAATGGTTAGTTAAGCAAAATCAAACTAAAACCAGCATATTCATGTTCCACTTGTTTTATCCCTCACATGTCTGTCTTTTTGCATTTTGCAGACTCATTGGATACTCATGCTCCTTTGGCAGACAGTGGCCACTCGGAGTCCAATGCTCCTCCTCTCTTTAGCACAGAGAGTGCAGGTTTTCAGCAGTGTGTGGCCCAGCTGACCAGCTACATGCACAGGATAACACCGGCACAGAGAACGAGCCTGATTGAGGGGCTTAAACATCACACAGAGGGTCTGCAGCTGAAACCAGGCTTAAACCAGCATGCAGCATCTGTGGATACCATTTGCTCGTCCGACTCCAAAGAAGAGCCTCCTGTTTTGCTTTTCCCGTCTTATTCCCCATTTCAGCCTCTTGCTTGTTCCACGCCATGCCATGACTACCTGAGCCCTCCTCCTTCTCCCTGGCTCTCCCCTTCTTTCTCCATGTATGCCACCTCTTCTCCTTTTGCGTCATTTGCCTCTCACTTCTCCTCCCCCCCCAGCCTTTCACCTCCATCTTCCAACACCTCCTTCTTTAGCTTCTCACCCACAGTTCCTCACTCCAGCCTCTCCCCTCTCACCACAATGAGACCCCCCTCAAACCTTGTACACAGGGAAGTGTCGGCACCAAACTCTTCCCCACCCATTTGGAGGCCTTGGTTTTGATGTGGATCAGAGACTGACATGCTGACAGCAGTAGAGCCACCTAGTGGGGATAAATTGCAACTGAGGGTGGAAAATTCTCAAAGCCTTGAATGTACAGTGTACAGATTTTTAAAGTTGCCTTTAATGTATTATTTCTCTTGTAAATAAATTAAGTTCAAATTCATAAAGTGTGTATTCATTTCCCCCCATGCCCATGTGATATGTCATTAATCTAAATCAATAGCTCCTGAACAATCCTGAACAATGGCAGGGCCATACATTTTTTTTTATATTTGTGGCCAGGCTGAGACCAGAAATTGATTTTATTTAATTTTATTTATTTATTTGTATTTTCAATTGTTAATTTGTAAGGAACACAAAACAAAACAAAAAACAACAACCTTGCAACCAATGCTAAATGTATTTTTCTTTAAAATGCTAATAGGGTAAACTCAAGTAAATTGGGCCATTGGGTAAAGTGGGCCATTCACTGTTTGAGTGTCTTAGCTTTTTGAAACTTAACAACGGTCTCAACAACAGACTTGACAATTAGCATTTGATTTTATTGTTCAGAGTTTTTTGAGGGGTGCAGGGAAATTTCTGGGGCAGCCTTAAAATACTTCAAATTGAGTGGTGACATATCAAATCAAATCTTGTTTATAATCTCACTAAAAGAGCTTGAAAATATTATTTTTATGTACATTTTGACAAGTCACAGCAGTAAAGCAACAGCTAATGGAGGCTGTGGCAACATCTGGAGCTGTGTATGCCCAAGTTTGCCCAAGAAACACGGGGCAGTTCATCAACCACAGTGCAACAGTGTAGCTCTGGATTTCATTGGCGATAATTAATATTTAATGTGTCTTTTGCAAATAATAGGCTTCAAATTTCCAATTGGTTCCCAGCTGTTACAGGACAGTATCAGAAGCAGCTCCTCTGGCTTAGGTGGCAATAAAGAGCATTAGAGGCATACTTTATTCCACTCGTTCTCAAATATTGTCTTAGATGCCAAAAAATGTTCATGCTTCCCCCTGTAATGCCCCACCAAGGGCATCTGCCCCTAAATTTTGAAAACCATGGGGCTAGGGTACATATACACAGCCTCCACAAAACACCATGCCACCAGCACTAAAGACTGTGTGAGGTAAATGGAAGAATTTATCGGCTTTTGACTGCACTTTTGAACTTGCATTCACACAGCAACTTAATTGATCTTAAGTGCCCAGCCCTGTGTGCCTTAGAAACAATATTAAAGCATGCCCTTTAGGATCCCACCTGAACAGAAAGTGTTTCTGTTAATGAAATGAATCTTTTAATGACATTTTTTCATCAGCTTATGATCTAAACTCTGCCTTTGCACATGGCAGTGTGAGAAGCCAATGAGTAAGAGCCGTTAAATGAAGTGACTTCAACACTGTCATGATGACCAATCACTTTTTAACATCTGTCTGAGGCAATGCTTGAAGTTGAATACATGCAATTTTAAAAATGTGCAATAAATTAACTCAAAGGTGTAAAACCATGTCAAAGTTCCTCTTTGATGATATTCTGTAATATTTTTTTACGTACTGTAAGTCCTAAAGCCCTTTTGTGATCCCCCTAAATTAAGCAGTTTAATCAACCAGTAGTAGGCTATAAGTGAACACATGTAGTTTCCAGGATATAAGAATGAAAGTGTAAAAAAGCTGAGCGGGTTTGATGATATTCCTTACACGATCAAAAGAGGGCAGCATTGACACAGCATACACCTGTGTGACAGAGAAGGTGATCTGGATTCCATCGTGACCTCTTCCAGTGAGTGTTATAAAAGGCGGCTGTCATTCGGGCTAAATAGAGGATGTCATTGAGCTATTCCATCAGCGATAAGCTCGAGATGCACGATCATCACTCTTCTCTTTTTCCGTCTCTCAGTGCTCAGCCCACTCCTTATCTTCTGATTAAATCTCTATTACAAGCTCTGAATATTTTCAGCAGAGAGGCACCAAAGGATTTGGCCTGAGAAAACAGAATTTGTCACATGAGAGAACATGTCTTTGGATAATCGTTATTCCCCCCCCCCACTTCTGAGGAAACTCTGGAGTTATGAGGTAGCCATTGTTCTTTGTCAGAGAAATGAGAGGGCACGCACATCACTGTATAGCTTGATTCCCCACACTGCCTGTTTTGATAATTCTGGAAAGAAAGCAGAGACAGTTGCTCATGCTGGAGAAGATGATATTTTCTTCTTCTTCTTTTTTTTTTTTTGCGGCACGGCACATAATTAATAGGAAAAGAAATCACCTCTTGGATTGACCTGACAAAGGATGAAAACTCCCTGGCATTTTCTCAGGACAAGCTGATTACAGCTGATCCTGTTACCCTCTTTAATCACTGTTTTTTTCTGCCAGGTTGCATTCCTGGTTTGTAGAAAGCTCGAGATGTTGTGCTGTGAAGATGTCACAGGTTTGTCTCGGCCTGCAGAGAATCTGCAAATTCCTTTGTGTTGGTGCGTTTCAAAAGTCCAAATGCTGAGACGGGACTGGTGTCAAACACTTCCATCACACGTGTGCACACTCGTATGTGTTGAAAGTGCAGTATGTACACTACACAGTATGCACACTGTACTTAGCCCAGCAGCTCCACAATGCAGGTGCTCTTTATGAGTGTCTGCCAGAAGGAGAGACATCAGGAAAACATCTACAGCCGGTCTTTTCAGGACAGAGGGTGACAAATATCACAGATTTACTCTGACTCAACAGCTCTTATATATTTATCAGTTTTGGTTTTGGCAGAGCACATTTTTTTTTGACCGACAGTCAGTACACAACATGCACTGTGGGTTTTAGAACCAGGTCATCGACATAGTTTTTGTTAATCATAAAGTTTAGGTTATTTTTTGTTTTTGGTTAGGACTCAACAAACAAACTGATCAAATCAAATACCCCCCCCAAAATCTTATAATACTTATATTTATAATTATTTTTATTTGCTCTACATGACACGCCATATAAAGTGTAGACCGAATCTAATTCTATTCAGTATGTTGAAACTATCATATTAGTATAGTATCTGTAATGTTTAGGTGAAATTTTCAACTACCCTTTCAAAAAGGTCAATTGTGGTCATTTTAGTCTCTGACCACACGGGGGCGTCCACATTGAAGAGAACAAGAAATACAAAAAGAGGAATTCTATTGATTATTTTCTGATTGGGGACATCTGAGAGATCAAGTTGGCTTGTGGCATCACAACACTTAAAACATTTGTTGTATTGGAAAATCCACACTGATCCTGAAAGTAACCAGCAATGGGATATAAAAGAAATTAGTTAGCAAGGTTGTGCACACTCATAGTTTAATGACTTGTCAGTCACAAGGTAGGCAACGCTTTACTGTCCATTTTACTGTAAATGGGACCATAATTTTCAAAGTCGCCCCCTACTTGTCATTAGAAAGAAGGCAGTTTTAATGCACCTCTAAACTGACTTCAGTTGCATCTTTTGTGGAGTGTAGGTTTATGACTGTAATTTCCATCATTTGCTTCACTCATAGCAGCTGGAGTTTCTTGGGTAAGTGAAAGGATGAGAGAAAGGGTGAATTTCTTTTGCAATGTAAAAAATCAGGACAATTACAAATTTCAAACTGTGAGATAATGAAAATCATTTACTGTTTTATACATGAAGACAGCATATTGTATTAGAATTTTACAGTCAAATCAGAAAGTCAGTGATATAGTAGCTCAATTCACATGTTATTGTAATGTGTGACGTATGGAAAGATGGTTATAAGATTTTGTGTATTGCACAAACTAATGACAATTCAAATCCACTAAGCTGTCAGTGAGGCTCACAGTTACAGCCAGGACAAATTAATCTTGTTTCACTAAAATCTAACCAGTACTCTGGGAGAAGTAGTGTGTCTTGTGGACTGTCGATGGATGACGGACGCCTCACCATGACCCGAGCCCATCGGTCCTTAGGCCAGATGAAAACTAAGCTAAAAACCATGTGTTGAACTGCCTGTTATAACTTGTGTAAAATGCTCAATAGATTAAAATTCCCAGCTATCCCAACTGCCAGTCTTTCTCAGGGCTAACACAGAGAAACAGATCACTACACACACCTACGGCCAATTAACCTAACCCCATACATGTATTTGGACTTTGGAGGAAGCTGGAGAGATTCCTCACGGACAAGGGGAGAAAGGCCCAAGCTAAGAGTCGAACCCTGGACTTTCTTGCTGTGAGGTGTCAGTGCTATGCACCATATCACGTTGCCCCAAAAAAGATCATTTCAATTTTTAAAAAAAATCATTAGTCCTGATATTTTTTCCTTTGGGTATTTGTCTTTGAAACTAAGGGAAAAAACACAAATACACTTTCAAAATCTGAACAGTTCTGATTTCTCTCCCTCATTTCACAGGTCTTAACCAGTTTGTAGGTCCAACAGCGGAAAATGATCTTAAACAGGAGGGAGAATCGGCTTACATTTAAATACAGAATACTTGTGCACATTTCCAAGGCCATTTCAGACTGATTCAGTGCTCCTCCCTATATTTTGGCAACATGATGAAATTGCCTGAAAAAGTATGCAGAGGAAAAATCCAGACAGCACATTATGCACATTTTGCCCTTCATATTTTGGAATCTGTCGAATGTGAGAAAAACAGATGAGGAACTGCTCTCTGGAGTAACTGTTTGTGATTTTCTGAACCTCTGGTGTCTGGTGTGCTGTCTATTTGTGTAGGAGTGACTGTGCATTCTTTTGGAGTTGAGTCAATTTGTTTGACTAAGCTCTGCTTTGGAAGACAGTCCATGGACCCACTGCTTTTATCAGTCAGATTGAAGGACTGCTCTAGACTCCGTCAGCATCCACACAGAGAGGAGGACTCCTCACTAAGATCGCATGTCAATACTCAAGAATGTAGATCTGTCACTACTCACAACTAAATATCATTTTTTCCTCCCTTTCATTTCTTTCTCTTTCCCTCTTTTTGCAAGGGTCTTTGATGTAAATAGTGAAAGGATCCCAGACTGTAGCAAATTACCTGAGGACTGAAACATTTTTGACATAAGTCCTGAGAGACGAGGGCAAGCCACTTTTCCTGGCGGCCCCTTTAGCGTTTTTAATCTGGGGCTGAGGGAGACAGCGGCGCTGACAGAATGATGGGACAGCTGGACATGCTTCCAGGCCAGCAGCAAGGGGCAAAAGAAAAGCCATGAGAAGGGCCACTGCAGACATCTCAGCACCGAGCCAACAACTCAGGACTGCAAACCAAAGCAGGACGCAGTGTGACACGTGTCCTTGGGAGACATCTACCTCCTCCATCTTTCTTTCCCAATATAACAGTATGCATTTGCAAACACGAAGGAGGGAATTATAAAAGAGCTGCTTTGGTTTATTGTTTCATTTGTGGCAAAAAAAAGAAAGAAAAAGTGTCACACTTATGATATGTAGTGACGATGACCCATAACTGCAGTATTTAACAATAGCTTTGACTTACAGTTTCAATTATAACAGAAAAAACATTGGAATTGGTTAATTAACACTATTAATGGAATAAATAATTAATGAAGAAGCTAGTGCGATAATGCAGATAACACATTCAGTCATTTCTATCGATTAAACCATGATATTACTGCACATACGCTGAAGATCTCCAGAAGAATTCAGTTTAATTCCGTTTTAGTTATATAGCACCAATTCACAACAATATCATCCCAAAGTGTTTTATACTTACAGTATTCTGGATCAACAGAGGAAACTTCTCTGTGGCAAGATGTTTCTAATTTTACAGATATTGCACGGGTGAGGGAAAGCAGTGTATATATTTGTTTAATACGCTCATTGAAGGACAGATCTTGATCAAAAATGACTCAAAGATTTCTCACAGTGTTACTGTTGACCAAGGTAATAATGTCCATAGTAAGTATTTGGGTACGCATCATGGTTGTAAGATTTTTGGAGCTGAGTACAAAAACCTCAATTTCATCTGAAATTAGGAGAAGAAAATTATGGGACATTCAGGTTTTTATGCCTGTAGTTTAGTTATTTGATTTGTGTCATCTGGCTTCATAGATAGATATAACTGAATATCATCTGCATAGCAGTGAAAATGCACTATGTCTTCTATTAACATTGCTTAAGGGAAGCATGTATATGCAAAAAATAATGGTCAGAGCACAGAAGTGTGTGAAAACCACAACTAACCTTTGTGTGTGAAGAAGTCTCCCCATTTACAATAGAAAGTAACATTGTGATTGTGATTAAACCTCCCTGAGCCAGCCGTTACATGAAAAAAAGACACAGTTCCACATTTGGACAACATTTTGTTTGTAAAGGTAAGTTAATATTATTAAAAATTGTACTTAGAGTCAGTTTGTTTGCATTCATTATAATTTCATGTGAGAGTTTTTCTGCATTTGTGTGGTTTTCTGTGTTTTTTTTGGCTCAACTGGAAAAAGTTCATGCCACAGTCAGGATTTAGTGTTTTTTTCTTCCAAGATCACTCCCATCACTCTCATCTAACCACACCCGTACATTCCAGATGAGGCACACACACACACACACACACACACACACACACACACACACACACACGTTAAAATGCCCAAATTTACAAGAAATATGTTGACAGCCTGATACAAAAACAGTTCTGACTGCTCTACTTTATTTTCCTCTTCCAAACAACTGCATAGGGGTATTTATTCATTTTTACTGCATACCCCTCTTGCAAAATTTTAAGCCTGTAATAAGGTACATAGCTAGCATTTCTAGGTGGGTGGGTGCGTTTCTGTTTTCTTCAGCACTAAATTGTAAAGGACAGACTTTGGAGTCAGCTACTCAGTTTCCTGTGAAAGTCTATTTAATTTTTAAATTGTCTTTTAAAATCAAAGTTAGCATCCCATTTAATATCACTTTGATATATGAATGCTTCTTTTTATCAACTCTAGCTAGTGCTGGCATCAGCTAATAATTCCTTAGAGGGTTATATTAAGTTCAACACAGCCAGGCTGTATTTGGCTTAGCTTGGCTTGACAAATCCTAAAACCCCATTTGGCGATAACAGGTATCACAATGTGGTTATCAACTTTCTCTGTTAAGCCAGGCTTCCTGCTTCAGGGTCTGTGCATGCTCACATAAAAAACGGGGTTTCACAGGTCACATGGCTCTTCTTCCACAGAAAATGATCCCTATGAGTGTCATCTACTCCAGTCAGTGACAATATTAGATGGTGATTTAGCGTGGTAAAATACACTTTTAAATTCATTTAAGTATTTTATTGTTGATTGCGCTCTCAGTGCTGCTGTTTATTTACAAGGTGATGGCTGCAAGTTCTGAAACTTAAAACTGGATACATTTAAACATTAAAGGCTACCATCTCATAGACTAGGAGATGTGGAAATCATTTTAAGTTTGTTGGCAGATGAAAGTGAAATTAATTTCACTGAACATGTATACATTTTCTAAACACTTAACTCTGTGGTTTTATTCATGTACGGAATAAAACTACATGACATATATGTTTCCTATAAAAAATATAAACCCAACAGAAAATCTATACTGTGCTTGATACACGGTGTACACAAAAGAGTCAATGAAAATGTGGCAATTTGAGACGATTTTAAACTGACATAAGCAGGTTATCTGTTCTACATCTGTTACCATGGTGATTTAGCCAGGTAAAAAGAGAGCCACTTTCATAACACAGGAAACTCTGACTTTAAGCTTGAGATATCTGGCTAATCCATTAATCTTGCTTCTCACTATACCCCTCAGGTCTACCCAACTATCTACATATGATCACATAAAAGAAAACAAAAAAAACCCTGAACAGACAAGATGACAATGGCCCAAAAGCCAAATTTGAAGGCCAATCTTTGATATAAAGAGTATGTTTTAAAAAAAAAAAAAAAAAACTGTATAACTTGAATAACTGCTGGTAATACTGGGATGCAGATTTTGTTACACTTGGACAAACTGTTTTTTTTCCAGTCTTCTAACAGAAGCAAACCAGCAAATGTCTGTAGCCTGTAGAGACACACACAGTTGCTAACTTGTCTCTCGGCAAGAAAGTGAGAATCTTATTTCCCAAAATGTGCAACTGTTACTTTAAGATTCGAAACTATGCCGGATTAAAATAAATCCTTTCACTTGAAAGAAAAAGTAACACATTTAGCTCTTTGGCGGACAAAGACTGAACATCCCACCATCTTGATGGGAGATCCATTGTCACGACAAACATGCTTTAAGCGGACAGGAAGTAACCTGAGCCAAACAAGAGGATATTGAATCAGACGTTGCTAGCTTGTTTTTCAGAGCAGGGCAATTATATTTGACATAAGGCGCTTTCCACTCATGCATCAGTGCTCTCCACTTTCAGAGACTGCTATCACATTGGTCCAGTGGTTTGCCTTTCTTCCTCTCAATTTTACAAAGTCATTTTGCTGTAGATGATGAACAATGGCTGTCTTTTCAGAGATCCTATAACCTTTTCTTCCCGGGGGACCCCTTTGCAATCGAGTATGCCAAAGCATATTGTCATTCGCGTTGCTTGCGCGGTCCAAATTGTAATCTTCCCAGTGCTGCTTAGAGATATCTTGAGATTCAAAGCGCAGTTAATTGTCAGCATGTTCTGACCTGAAATGCATCTCTGTTGGCGTCATCACAGTGCTACATTCATCACATTTGTCTTAAACTTTTAACCCAGTCAAGCCATTTCTCTAAACTTGGGGTTTTGAGTCGAGTCTCTCCCGCCTGTTTTCCAGCATTTTCCTGTGTTTTGTGTTTGAGCTCTGGAGCGCTCCATTTTCTGTCTGGGAACATGCATCCTCCTCAGCTTGCGTGACCCTGTCCGCCCCCTCCACCCCCACCCATGGGTGGGCTGTGACCCTGCTTGCCTGCAGCCACTACAGGTTATAAACTCTCACCCTGCAATGCTTGTAATCCCAGGGATGTCCTTCAGTGTGCTTAGTGCTCTTTGCCCCTTTCTAAAATTCAGTAAGAGCCAAGCAGGTCACAGGTCAGTGTACCAAACAGAAGCTGCAGATAAAAATAGCCACTGATACATAGGTCATCTAAAAATACTAGCTCCTGTCCATTCTTATTTACGGAATACTTTGTTTTGCAGGGAAACGTTTGGGAACTTTTGACATTTTCCATCGGCCAACGTCTGCAGAAACAGGAGTGAGAGGCCGTTTTGTTCGGACAAAAAGCGGGCTTGATGATGCAGATGTCTTTTTCTTGTATGTAACCTCATACTGCTGAGAAAATGTCAGAGTGCAGGCGAAAGAGTGTGTGGACATCAGATTCTCCGGGACCTTAAGGGGCCCCATGCACTGACAAATAGAGCACTCTGTCCTTATCTCGACATTGTAAGAATTCCACCTCTGCTGCTGGAGACGGCAGCGTCTGAAGCCAGAGTTTATGAACAATAAAAAGCATATTAGGAAAGCTCTAAAATTAGCCACAGTTGAAATAAAATTAGTCTTTATTGCAACTGTGTTTGACTTTGTATTGCCTCAATTTATATTGGCTGTGCTATATTTGACAGCAAACAGTGGATAGTTTAATAGGAAGGGTTGATAAAAGGTGACTGACACCAAAGTGCACAGTGTTCCAAATTTACCACGCCATGACAAATCTATAAATACAAGCCTGATGTTCTTTCAGGAAATAAGGTAGCCTCTTTTTCTGAGAATGAACAAACTAATCAAGACAGCATTCTAGTCCTTTATTGACTTACTCATGCATTACAAGCGTGGAAAAAATTCTTTTTTATTGCACTTTCACAAGATGACACCTGGCAGAACTGATGTAGGTGAGCAGAGTATGCTCTTTCTTGGGGATCTGGGGTTTCCCACTGCAGCTCCATGCAGGAACAAGCACCAGAGCAACGGAAAGGAGGAAATTATATAGCTTGACTGCCAAATACCTACACTCTTAACTTAGCTGGTAGTCATTTGTGAGGGGTCTAGTACAGTCATGCTAATCAGTAAGTGACCAGAGAGTAGTGATGCTTGGTGTATGAAAAGGGGGGGAAAAATGCAATATACAACGTCTTACTAAGGTGTTGGGCCACCATGTGCTGCCAGGTTAGCTTCAGTCTCTCATAAAGCAGTGAGGGTTGAGATATGATGACCACAAAGATCATAACATTTGATTGATATCATACTCATTTAACAATTCAGTGACCTATCGTGCCTTAAAATCGAAGGGACCACTCTCATCAGATTTGAGTTTCATTGTAGTATAAAGGTGAACTCTGGTGGGCCCACAGCATGCCAGTAAACTGCCCACACAGCAGAGTGACAGCATAGCCCCTCACTGTAGGTATCAGATGTTCCTGGTGTGTGCGACAAATGGACCAGGCCATGTGTTGGTTATATGATGCTTATGAGTTTTTCATCACTGTACAGTCAAATGTGCATTCTTTATAATTAGGCGTGTAACCAGTGAAATCCTGGCTGACAACTGTTCTTTGTGACATTCTGATCACATTCTGATTTTTAGGCTCATGAGGAAGACTTGTTCAGTTTATCCTTTCATACAATCTACGAAGACCATAATTACAAATCTTCTAACACCAACTCGCTGAGTCTTTGTGACTGAAGCAGCTCAAATCTGTGCACTGAAATTTAACCGCCCCAAGATAGGCTAGCGGGCTGGTTAGCTACATATTTATCATGTGTAATCAAACATTTATTGGAACCTGATTTAAATATGACCAATCTCAAATTCACATCAGCTTGTCCAGTTGGTCTTCAGGATAGCTGCTACTTTTAGATGGTTCCCTGAGAGTCCTATTCATACAGCACGCACTGTGTACTCTGCAATTTCACCATGACCCTCAAACGTGTCCACAAAAGCACAAGTTTGCTTCAAATTGACCTGAATTTCATGTGAAGGATCACCTTCAGTAATCAGCGTTGTGTCTCCGGCTGCGAGTGAGCGTTCTTTAGTTGGAGAATCCACAGTTTCCAAAGCTCAAGGTTGTGGATCAGGTGAGGAGTGAGAACAAGAGCACAGATTTCTAGAGGAGACCCTAAAATGGTCCAGAGGTGTATGAGAAGATGATCTTGATCTGGTGATCAGCCAGGCTATTCCCAGAAACTTTTTAATAATTTTTTCTAGATATTTTTTTTTTTTTAGATATATAGAGCAAAAACTGCTGCTAGCTTGACTAGTAGCCAAGCTAGCAGCAGCGCATTACATTTACAGTGTGATCTGGCACCATCATCAGGTCTGTTTATGACCACAATCGGGACCGGGACTTTAGCATTAGCATGCCGTTATTCCAAACTAATGCAGTAAACACATTTATCCAAATTGTCTTTCTGAGCATGTTAGCAGGAGTTAGCTGTTAGCTGTAAATCTTCAGTTTTTCTGATTCATTTTTGACATCCTAGGGCTTTCTTGTGTCAATGCTGTTAACTCTCCTAACTACTTCAAGGTCCACTGTCACTCCTGTTAGTCTCCCTGACTCTGTGTGTGTGATACACATCTGGTGACATCTGGGAACATTATCATAGCACACTCTGAAGGCCTGAGAGCGGCGACACAATGTACTGCGAGGGAATCAGTGCTTTCTAAGATCAAAGCTGCTACGCTTGTTCTACGTCACAATCAGAGATTCTCCGGCGCTGATAAATAAGCATTAGTTTGCCTCTCCCAGTGTTTATTTTTTGGTGGTGACGTTTTCTTCTGGAGTCCCATTGCCCCCATCCTCAAACATACCCTTTGAAAACTCGAGGAACTTTTAAGAGATGAGCACGCTATCTCCTCTTGAGAAGTGTTGCGTGAGACCATGTGTGTGTAGTTTATCAGAGCTTTTCTTTGTCTCTTTTCATCCAGCTCCCTATTTCTAAGTTCTTCATAAAACACAGCTGCCTCCTCTTGAGACTAGACTTATCTGTCATTCAGGCTCCCTCCTCTTTTTTCACTGTGGTCTAAATGCGTGGACCACCAACCTCTCATCTTCCCTGAGGAGTAAAGGCAGGGCGATGTGATGGAACAGATGAAATTCTGCTCAGAGCTACGGGACCTGGTGGTACTTTGTCTAGCCCATCTAGATCACTCTGATAAGGTGCCACGATAAGTAACATGAAAGTACCCTGTCATCAGCTTTTTCTTCTCTTCTTTTCTGCCCACAACATCACAGCGAGGCAAATAGGCAATACTTTTGCATGTCACTGCCTTTCAGAGGTAAAAGATGCTTTTAAATCAGCATGAAAGAGTTCTCAGGCCTCTTCTCATAATTGTCTACTTCACTGGGTTTCCTGCTGTCCTCTCCGTTAGAACCACATGCTTCAGGTCTGTGGGCAGCTCAGAACCCGAGGCTAACAGTGATGTTTTATTATTGATCTGATACTCTGTGAGACAACATCTGATTTCACAAGGCCCGGACTTGTGTGTTGGACTGAGGTCCTGAGCTTCCGTGCCAGGACAGCAGATTTACGCTCACTATTTTCCACCCTTAGAAAAAGCATTTTGTCTAAATTTTTTTAACTTTATCTGTTGAAAGCAGTAATAGTTTTCTGTCACAGTGATTATTTTTTAGCATCAATAGTATCATTTTCACACTCGTATCTCTCAGCACCTTTCTTTTTTGGAGATATAAATACTTTTGCTTGGGCCAGTTTGTTTCAAAAACATATTTTTTTTACCTTAACTGGTTAGATGTGGGTGGCCTCCCTAATACGGCGTCGCCATTTTTTCCCCATTGGAATCTTCTGCAAATGCCAAATGCTATTCTTTGCATTTGATTTCTATTTTTTGAAAAAGCATGTGTTGCTGGAAGGTTTCCAATTGACAGAATGACAAGCCCAGTGCCAAACCTGAACAAATTCATTATGTCAGCCACTCTGCAGACATTCAAGCATACTCCGATCAATTCTGTTCTGATCTCGCGCAGCATCCTTGTGGGTCAGACCAAAGGAATGAGGTGGTCTCTGTGAAAATAAACATTAACTGTGAGATGTATTACACGTGATTGTAAAACATCCACCAATGACAACATAAACCCTTACCTGTCTTCCTTCAGGGCCCGGGATTGTAACTGCTACTGTGATTGGTCGCTGTGGGTGAGGCATGTTGGGGAAATAGCATGCCTTTCTCTTCACAAGAAAACTGTCTTTGTTTGACTCTGACAGGGGGAATGTCTGGCTAAGCATCTATGTGGCACTTTGAGCGCTTGAAATGAGTCCCCAGTATTTTCCTAATGTGCGCAAGGAAGCGCTTTGATCCTGCCGGTGGGTGTCAGCTCACTAGAAGATAGTGCTTTTCCTGGTTTGTTTCTTTTAGAGACAAACTGAGTTATTGTTTTCCAAATAATTGTGTCAAAGAGTCAAATTCTACCTTTGAATACTCAAATACGACACAAATTAGCTTTCTTTAATAATGAAACCAGGTAATGTCTGTCTTTTGCCCAACGTTTTTTTTTTTTTGCATTTCAATAATACAGAGTGGTTGACCTGCCTAGCTGGCAGCAGGTTTTTGATCACCTCACTGATAAGTCTGAATCCAATAAAAACACACCTGGGTTATTAAAAGACCAGAGCCAACCAGACAGAATAATGTGAGCTGGACCAGCCTATTAGTGCAAGCACAGTAAACATTATAGGGAAATGGCAAGGAAATAAATGGTTCCCCTCTCTAACACTGGAACATTTGAACAACTCCCCAAACTGTTCTGCTGAGTCCCAAAGCTTTGAAGTCTAATGTCTGCCTACTGAAGCAGACAATGTTCATATCTCCTTGGTTGAGGCATGGGAAATGAACCCGAGAAGCACAAGTGAAGGTCTACAAAGCTTAAATATGATATTTCCTGTGTGTTTGGTGGCTCTGTTCTTGTCCAGATCTTTATAGTGATTAGTTACTGGGACGTGGAGAGGTCTGCATGCCTTATGAGCAGGAGGATAAGGAAGAAGAACCTCATCAAAACCACTCCCTGTCCAGCTACTGCTAATCTTGTATTCTACTTATAGCAGTCACTGATCTGTGAGGGCTTTTCTAACTAGTTTTGGATGTTACTATAGACCAAACCACAGTATTATTATTTCTCTTACTAACCTGCATGAATTTTCAGGTTAGTAGGGTTTGCACATCTGGGGTGCAAACCCTACACCCCAGATGTGAGTTTTTGACATCTGGGGTGTAGGGTTTGCAAAGGTCTCCAATAAAACTGATGATCAGGTCCAGTTTCTGATTTGGCCAATACTTCATGAGCACATACCTGAAAAACAAATGGCATCTACATTAGCCTCATTTTGCGTTTAGTGTTCATATGCACATGTTAGCATGATAAAATGCTCAAACTGAGCTCAGCGTTAGCCCAAGTGGACCATGGAGTCAAGCTCAGCCAACATTCTCAGCAGATCAGCAGTCCCACATTAAAGCACCGTGTCTGAGCTGCTTCAGCCTGAATATAGTTACCACTGCCCCTGCAAGCTACTTTGCAACCCACCCAACTTTTCATGTTATTTGCACCATTTCTGACTTATATATCATCTCAGTTGTCCTTGATGTCCGCTCTGTTCTGTGAATCACATTCTGCTCTCTCTCCACCTTTTCAAGTGTAGTTTAAGGTCACACCATTGGTTGTTGCATGCTTCGACTATGATGTCACCACATTCCCTCAACCATTTACATCTAGTTTTTGCTCACCACTATTGCCGTCACGAATTGCTTTATGTTTCTTTGATTACTAAATCAGTCCTGATGCAGTAATGTTCTTCTCGTTGGTGGTACCTATTATTCCAGAGAAAACCACAGCATATTTGTCATCACTTAAGCACCAGTATAAATAGTTATGGGGTTGCAGTGATGCCACAGTAGGCATGTGCAACAACCAATATGATGGCCATAAACTATGCTTTACAAAAATCAAGAGGTGCAAATCCAACCCAAATGACACTAGAGCATTTCGACACCAGCAGTTGTCACTATTGGCATGCGCTATAATTCATGAGGACAGTGGTGACCACAAACTGGGCACTGGTTTTCAATATCTACATCACGGAACAGAGCCAGACTACAAAAAGTGGTCCTGATAGATCTATGAATACATGAGTTATATACTGAACTATGTTTGCTTCTTAAACTGTATCGTTGCATTTAACTGAAAGCACCAATGTGTCTCAGAATTGCTAGCATGGCTCAGCTGCGCTGTAGTAAAAATAGAACAGCAACCTCCTTATAATTAGAAAAAATATCATTGGTTGTAGCAACCAACTTTTGATCGCAAGGCAATTGCACAGGTCACCTGTAACTACCTATCACTAACTGCAATTACTCTCAGACAGTTTTTCAAATAACTGCTGTCTAATTTATAAACTCAGACAGAGTCAGTCTGCACTGATTTCTGAAGTTCTGTTTCAAATCTACGAGGTTCTGGCTGAATGTACGTAAGTAGTTAATGTGAATTTCTGTGTTTGTAGAAAGCAACAAATTTGAGATTTTCGCCAATTTATCATAAATTCCCAACCTGAGCACATTTAATTGACACTGATAGCAGGCTGGCTCCATCTTATTGCTGTTTTATCACTGTCTTGATGCACCAAAGTCAGTTTGAAGACACCAAATAACTGTGAGTGGTCACAGACCTGTTTCCTGTCCTCAAAGCAACCATTTCAAAAGTAACAAATTTGCAAGCTGACAGTTGGTGATGTTGCAGTCCTTATATTTGTTGAAAACGCAAAAAGGCTCGCTCCAGGCTTTGCTGATTAAACACTGAATCGGTGATAAGCGGGAGAAATCAGCAGTTGTGAGCACCATGCTGGGATGGATTTTGATTGATATGGGTCCATTAAAGAGTCTTCTAAAGATACTGTCACAGTAGTTTTGATCACACATGCTGGCTAGGAAATAATCATGTTATAATTCCATTTGTGAGTTTTTAAAGTCATTTTTCATCATCATTCATCCAGTTTTCTCATCTGTTTATACTAGAAGAAGATCCAAATTCTGTTACTTTATAAAAGGTTTCCTAATCTAAAGAAAGGTTTAAGAATAGATCCACATATTGTTGAATGGTCTGCACACTGTAAAGCTCCCTGAGATAGACTTAGTCTGGTTTTAGATTGTATAAATACAGACCTGACATGAGTTAATGCTATCTTATCCAATAAACCAATATGAAGGCATTTTTTTTTCCTATTTTACAAAAACAAAATGGCCTTCAGTTTTATAGTTGGTGGTATCTGGGATGTGCAGAAGTTTGTGTCCAAGTTAACCGAGGTTTAGCACCGTCCACTAGTCTTGTGTGTTGTGGTTTAAAGGTGAGTCACTGAGTTGGCTGTGTTAAACCGCCCGTCTCGTTGCCTCTGTAGTGGAGTGATGTGTCTTTCCTGGCCAGGGGATTTCCTTCTTCCAGAAGCACTCAAAGTTATTACTGTGGAGGAGGATCTGAGCTCTGCTGCAACGCCTGTTTGAAGTTCGCCACAACGTTTTGCACCGCTAACACTCCCAGAGATCACAGCGAAGAGCAGTCACAGCAGTAGGGAGCATGCACACGCAGACGCACACACTGCTGTCTGGTTTCATTTTAATGTGATCCGAGGTTACAGCCATGATAACAGTTGTGCAAATCCACTTTCACCCAGCTTTTATATCATACAGACTTAACACTATCCATAAGTGATGTAATTAGGGATTGTAGCATTTATAATGCACCAGATTACAGGTCTATTGATTCACATTGATTTCTCTGAAGTGGTTTCTGTGTTGGCTCACACTCCTTTCTATTCTCCAAAACAACAAGCGACTCAAGCGGCACCCTCAGAGCCTAGTGACTCGCTGGGGCTTGTTCATTTTTAGCCCTGTGATTTATACAATGCAACTATGTAAGAGCTACAGATTATTGTACTGTATGGCAAAGCCCTGTTTACTCTATCTGTAGAGCAGTCTTGTCATAGGAGATAAGCTGTTCACAATCACAAAACACACTCTCCTAGAAGGGAAAGGAAAATGAATTTTAATTGTTTAACTTAAGGATTACTTGACAAGAACTGATCTAAGTGCAAATCCCTCCAAACTCTTCTCTCCCCTGTTTCTTCTGCAGCCCATTTGTCTTTGTACTTCTGGCAGCGTGATCTCCAGATAACGTCATGTTTAGAATATGAGTTTCTAAGTTCAAAGAGTGCTACACAAATATTAGGCTGTCGTGGTTTTAAATGCTTAATATGGAGAGCATTTATTGACCTTTCTCTGTTAAATGGTAGTTGTTTTTCAAACGTCTTTTATAACAGTTGTCAATGGTAAAATAGCTTTCAGGTTACAGGGAAATTTTTGCATGCCCGGTCGGATGTTCCAGTCGAATCAACGTCTAAATTTCATAAGCCTAGAGATGTGGTTTGTATTTAGTGTTAGCATTTGCTTAGTGTTAGGCAAACTAAGGTGGCAAACGTCTGTAAGACTAGCATGTCAACATGTTAAAAATCTTAGCATGCTCATGTTAGCATTAGTTCGCTAACTGCTGCTGGTATGACCATAGCTTTGCTGACACTGACATTTTAGAGTGAGGCTTGAGTCTTTGTATTGTGTGATTGTTAGAAAGTACTTTAGACGTGTCTCGGAAACCAAGGGCAGAGAATTGAGACGCTTACAAAAATAGGAAGTGATTTTGTGTAGAAACAGTATAAGAGATGAACATTTGACTGTAGTAAAGCCAAAACGTCTCCATCGCCCCCTGGTGTTTGGCTGCAGTACTGGTTATAAATTCCGCCCCCTGTGCATGGGTGGATGGGACTGGGATCAAACTAAAATGCTTTCTGCCATCATCATCATCATGGTGATTTGAGTTTAAGGGGTCACTTTTCTCAAAGGTTTATTTTTAATTACTAAATTGATGATGTAAAGTTGGGGCATGCCATCATAATTCACAGTTTTCAGTAACAGCTGCTGTCATGGAGAAGTTAAGAAAAGGAGCTAACTCCTTCCCCTAAAATTGCAAAATTGCAATTCTCTTTGAATGTATCAATACTGCAATGATGACAGCTCCCATATCCAGGCTTAATTTTTATATAGCTGGAGGAATAGGAGCATTTTTGTCCACTTTTTTACAGTCACTGGTCGCCATCTTGATTTCAAAATCTGGATGGGATGAAAAAGGGTGTAACTGTGAAAAACCACTTACTCACTGGTTAATTTCTTGTCAGTCACAAGTTGTTAACCAAAGAGCATAATAGATAATCCTCAATTTTAAAACATAGGATGACCAAGATTAACAAAACAGACTTTACTTTTATATTCACTGTGACCTGAGATGGATGACAGAGCCCATAAACACATCTGGAAAGAGTTAACAGGGGTCAAAACAGAAAGCTGTTTTCCCACAGACTTCTATAGGATCAGGTCTTTTTTCAACCACAGCTATCGCCATCTGGTGGCCTTTAGGAAGGATGCATTAAGAATGGTCTAAGGCAGGCTTGGCCAACTCCAGGCCTCCTGCAGGTTTTAGATCTCACCCTGGGTCAACACACCTGAATCAAATGATTAGTTCTTTACCAGGCCTCTGGAGAACTTCAAGACATGTTGAGGAGGTAATTTAGCCATTTAAATCAGCTGTGTTGGATCAAGGACACATCTAAAACCTGCAGGACACCGGCCCTCGAGGCCTGGGTTTGGACACCACTGGTCTAAGGGTTCATTTTTCTGACCCATGTTTTATACTGACCATGAGTAGAAAGCAATAAAAAAAAAAAATCCTCTCTGAAATAATGATGCTTTGAAAACACGAGCTGAAAATATTTGAAACTGAGCTCAACGCCTAAATGTATTGGATAACTGAATGGCAAGAATAAAGGCAACAGAGTTCAGGGAAACAGAAAGACGTGAAAAAAAGACGAAGGTTAAATGCAATCATGTCTCACAAGCTGATATTTAAAGCTAGTGCATTTGCTTTCTTCACTTTCCTTTCACAAGGTGAAAAACATGCAATATATCTTTATATAAACTGATTTCCTGGAAACAACAGCAGATGTTAAAGATCACAGATATAGTTACGACTTTTAAAGTCGATATCAAATAATACAAATATGTGAGTAGTTTTTAAAATGTGTGACCTCATCTCATCTTTTATCTGTTGCCCATGGTCCTCATTTAAAGCATAATCACTTTTTTTTAAAGGCTTATATCAACCTGATTCTGTTTTTATATTAGACTGCTGCAGCTCAGAGCCTCTGTGTGGACGAAACAGTCAAGCAGTGGAAAAGTTTTAAGTGTTGCTGTTGTTCTGTCAGTTCAAGCAGTTGCTGTTCTCAATGAGAGGAAAACAAAAAAACATCTTCTCTGAGCCCGTAAGAATGTTCTGTTGTCACACGCAGGAATAATTAGTGGTATTCTCCGGATTTGGATGTTGGCCAAAGCACGGCATTTCATCTGCCACTGTGAGCTGAACATATATTGGGTTCAAATGAGCTGAAATGGCCAATAGACGTGCAGGGTTTCACGTGAATTCTTCTTGCGTATCGTTTTTCTCTTCCCCCGTCTTTATGTGGCTCGCTTTAAGCCCTCTTTTCTCTCCTTCTCCCCTTGTTTTGTTATTTTACCTGGAGGTGCAGGTGTGAAAGGGTGAGGCCGTGGAAAAACATTTGATTCCGTAAGCTTGTCATGAAGGAACCCATTGACTGACCTCTGCATCTTGGCACACAATGACAAATGGGTTTGCAATTTTCCGCCTGACTGAGGGGCAACAAAGCACATTTCCACTTTCACCGGTAGGCAGCGAGAGTACAGTCTCCCTCTATCTCACTTGCTCTTTAACCAGGCGGTAAGCGTTACACATAGCTGGACTCTTTACTTTGGCGCCTTCTGCCCGTACGGTCAAAACAGACAGTCCCACTCGGTGTGATGTATCAAGGCAAACATAGTTAAGTGAAAGCCTGACTTCATGCAGTGAGGTAATCTGTTGATGAAGACAAGAAAGGCTTGTTTTTCTTGCATCACATTTTAAGACTACTGCTCTTTTTTTCTGCTCACAGTCTCTGTCACAAAAGCTCAGATCGTCTCAAACTGGTTTCTTCACCTTGACAATGATTTCACTGTACTCACACGGCCTCCGCAGTCACCAGATCTCAGTCCAGTGGAGCACCTTTGGGATGTGGTGGCACATTCACATCATGAACGTGCAGCTACTGTGTGATGCTGTCATCTAATCTAAACTAAGCTAGCGTGTGTGTCTTTGGTGGACTTCTGCACTGGTTAAAGCAGCTACACAAATGTCAGATTAACTTAAACATTTAATGGACTCATTATTTGTTGTTGTGGCTGCCTGCCATCTTCCCAAATGACCAGATTAGAAAGAAAGACAATGCTCCAAGTGAATGTGAAGTCCATTATATCTAATATATTCCAGCATTTACGAGCTGCACTCACTCATATATTTTATTTCTCTGTGTGCTATTTTGTTTATGGGTGTCTGAAAATGCTAGCCGGTGTTCATTTTTGTTTGAATTGCTTCCAAAGTGTCCAAGAATGTTAAAAGTGGAAGCTATGGAAATTAACCAATTGACCTTTTTTCTGACCCTAGAGATCTCCACGCCCTGCGGGAGCACAAACTGTTAGACTGCAGCAGAGTTGGGAAATCAAAGAGGTCTATGCTGTTATTTAGTGCTGCGGCACCTTCAGACCTGCTGCCACTCCCCCAGCATGGATTCGACACACTTTTTTTTTTTTGCCACACTGCTTTCAGTTCAAAGAGATCATTTGGTGTTAATGAGAATGGCAAACTGTTTAGGAACCACAGCGGCTGGTTTTATTGCTTATCTTGGCATGATTGCACAAAAAAAAATCCACCAGTGATCCAGACATATTTGCATATTTGCAGGGTTATTGTGTGTGTGGGTGTTCTGCATCTGCCCTGGTGGGACAGTCCAGCCGAGGAGTCCGGCGTGGCGATTATGTCCTGTAGGGATAACCTGCCATGGTGCTGAGAGCCTAATTGATGCCTCATGCTTTTCGGGAGGCAATTATAGCGTCGAAATGTCAAGACCTAATTTGTGACTCTGTAATGTGGACATGCAGGCCAGAGGAAACGGTGACACGGATGCTCCGGAGGGACTCACACACTGGTTTGGTCAGCAGATGTGAGGGGCCTCTTTAGAGCGAGCTGGTGGACACGAGGAGGAGACAAATTCAAAAGTCTAAAGTGAGGGGACTTAATAAAAAGATGCAATTTTTATTCTGTAAAACAGTTAAAGTTCATGCCTTCAGAATATAAAACAGGCAAACGCACAAACATTTAATCAGAAATGTGCACTCAAGTGTGAAATGTAAGCTTACCCATTATCCCAAATATCTCCTTTGTGAATGATAAATTAGCACACAGTACTGTCATATAATAATCAATCAATCAAAGCTGCATTAGCACATATTTTATATTAACAACTGATGAAATTCCTGTTTGTAATATCAAAGCTTTAGCTCTGCGTACCGTTTTAATGCCTTTTAGCTCTTTGTTTTGGCCACAGCCAGACTGTTTTGCTTCACTCTCAATGCTTTTCTTAACTTTGCTTCAAGTGCCAAGCAGACGGTTATTTCCAGTGACAAAAGGCTCAGCTGCACTCTGCCAAACAGGAGACAGAGCTGTTGACTGGATGTTGGCACAGTGGAGCATTTAGCATCTGTGTTACGGTTAGGTGTTGTGAGATGAAGGTGGAGCTGTAATTATCAACAAATCCGGACATAAAGATGATTATTGATGCCATAAAAAAATAATAATTTAATTTGCAAAGTGATTAGAAAGTGTGAAAAAGTTTTATACTGTCTTTTATATTGTCTTAAACCCTGTTATCTGTGTGTGATTGGTGATTACTGTGCATCATATGTGGCATATACTTTATCGACACCCCACTGATCTCTGTGTGCTGTTTTTGTGCTGTTAAATGCTAAAAATGGCAGCTGTGCATTTGTTATGCCAGCTCAGATTCTTCAGCCTCCTCCAGGTTCTGTGTGTTCACGTCCCTTTAGTCAAACAAAGCACCGTCAGTCACCGGCACCATTTCGTGCCTTGTTAACTGAGACTCTAAACTCTGCAGAAATGTGCCCCGGCTTCTTCTCCTTTCTGTACCGCACAACACCTAAACATGGCTGTTTTCTACTAATGTCTCCATGGAGATGCAAACAGAGGAGCATATTTTCCACTGGAGCTGACAGCTCGCGATGTGGAGTGTCAGTAAATCAGGTATGCCGGTCTAATTGCTGCCCGCGAAGTGCAAAACCACAAAATCCTCTTAGCTATGACACTAAAAATAATTGAACTCTAACAAAGTACAATGGAGGACGTGTGAAAGACGCTTTTTTTTTCTTTTTCAGGGCACAAAACATGAATGACGACTGGAAGCCTGGATCAAGGGATGATATTTGGGAAGGCTGGCTGTAGATTTTTCCGGAATGCCTCTCTCTCTCTCTCTGTCTCTCCATGGACTAGGATAAAAGCCTAAAAGTATCAAGTGGATAACGCTATACTTACACTTCTGCTGTAATCCCCATAAACACACATGCAGCTAATAATTTGTGCGCACAGCAATTTACTAAGGAATAAACAAACAACAAAGAGCCTGAAATCAATAGTTGCAGGATTGCAATGACACAAAGCTGCAGGCACCATCCCTGTGCAAACACAGTCTTAGAAGTGGCCACAGCTTTAAAGCAACAGGTGAGCTTCTCGGCACCTCCCCTGTCTTCCCCAATGCAGCCTTCTAAATATAGAAATTATGCTCTCTGATAATTGGGGGCAGACAACAAAGCCGACTATATTTCCACCCTCCTCCTCCTCCTTCTCCTCCTTCTGCTGCTGCTGCTGCTGCTAAGTCATGTCCCCAGCTGACAAACAGCAGGCCTCAGATCAGAGTGTGAGAGCTTGAGTGCTGAGGGAACACCTGCGCTGCCTGACTGGACTGTGAAGATAGACGAGGAAGATCACTGACTTCCACACCTGCCAGTGGACTCATGCCATACCCACACCCACACATTCACACAAACTTGATTTGCCTTTCCCTCCCGAGGGCCCTTTAAGGCTGCCGCTGAGGACGCGATGAAAGTCGGCGGAGCATCCACTAAGCACGGCAGACGGCCCTCCAGAGTGGGTGTGGACGAGGGGTTTAAGTGTTTTCAGCGAGGAGTCGCGGACCACCTGGAGGAGGAGGAGGAGGAGGAACGGGGGCGGGGGGGAAAAAAAGCATCTGTCTAAAGGGTCCAAGTAGACTCCAAAAAACCCCACCAGTTTAACAAGTGCCAAAGAGCACTTCTGGGCATCAGGTATCACAAGTCAGGATTTCCAGCATGTTTAAAGAAATGACCTTCAAAATGTGAAAAGGGGGGGCTTACGTTCTTAGATTTGGACAAAGTCTACTTTTCATGCCTACAAAGGCAATGGCGACAAAGCCTGCACTGAAACATTAGTCTTGTTGGAGGTGTCAGGAACAACAACAACAGCAAAAAGCTGGAGGTCAAAGTCACGGACAAACTCTGGAAAACATGGAACAAGACAGGAACAAAGCCCTTTTTTTAAAACTGAGAGAGAAAGACAAGCAGGGACACCACCTGACCACCTTTTTCATGCTGTAAATCGCCTGCATTTACTGGATGGACAGGGGGATGTCCACGTGCGTGCAGGATATATAATCCACTCCTGGATGCTGTCATTAATCGACAGCAGTTGATGTTCAAGGTGTGCAGGTGGGAAAGTCCCACAGTATCACTCTGTAGACAGGAGAGAGTTGGCAGCAGGGTTGACTATCCATATCAAGACAACCCCACTGGCTCACACACTCACGCACTCACACAGATGCTCAGTTCACAGACTGATCTTCATGCTTCAACACAAATCTGCTCCCAACCGTGGAGGACACTGTGTACAGATAACAGATATTCTGCAATGTAGTTTTCTTCTGATGTTCATGAGCAATTAATATTTTGAACATAAAGACACATTGAGAAAAAAAAGAGAGGGAGACTACAATTTCTTAAAGATGTCTCGGTCACCTTGACTTGACATTCTTTAATAGGACATGAAAACAAGGCGACAATTCTCAAATTGCGAGGAGTTTCTTAATCCTTATTGCCCTGACCTCTTCTTTTTATGCAGCTGCTAAAGTGGCAGGACCCGAGCTAAAGGTCAGATTTTATTTGGCTCCGATCATGTCCTCTACATTCGGAGTGTTCGGGAGGGAGGCTTTGAAGTTTTATGCATCCACCAGGTCTACGATTCGTCTCTGGGTGTAATGGCATCCATAAAGAAAGACAACATTGATCTCATAAGCATGTTTATATGTTTAAACTCTGAGAGGCAAAGTTAACCAGTAAAG